>CAJHQP010002918.1:0-75950 GCA_905132765.1 Moricandia arvensis | reverse complement strand
GACTCAGTTACGCACCAGATCGGATCACTGAAACCGTTGGTCGTGGGATATAAGTTGCAAGCTTGCAGAAGAAAGGAGGCTGAGAAGAGGATGACCTAGTGCAGAGCATAATGGACACGCTCCAGCAATTGTACAACTTGGTGTAGCATCAGTGGCAGAGAAGAACATAGCTTTGAACTTGCTTTTAATGTGGTTGACATTGCTAGAGGTGTCGATAACACTGACTCTTGCTGTCTATTTGTAAGCTCCAAGAACTGAGCAAGCATGTCTCCGTCCAAAATCTTTGTCGCTTGGGACTGCAACATGGTGAAAGCATATGTTTTATACTACCAATAATAGATAAGACAGAACTTTTAACAATGTCCTCTATATATATGTCTACATAATGACCAACCCAATGCAGGTAGTGAAATGATATTTCATGTCACATCTAGAAAATTAGAACTGCTTTTTTGGTTCACTTTACCGGATTCTCTCGACCTCGGAACTCCTTATGTTCATTACCAAGAACCGGAGCCGTCAAGTGATGGACCACGAGCTTTGCTTGGACAGCTTCCAGAAGCTCATATTCCTCCCTAAAGAAAATCTGTTTGTCAGTCACTGAACTTCCCATGGAAAATAAGCGTAACAAACTTGCTGGTGCAAGCTAAGTATAACACAAGACCAGAAATATTCCATGATATGCAGATACAGCAAGCAAATACCATGAACTAGCTATGCCTTCAGTTAAGATATTTAAGTGATACCTTGAAATAGGAGCAAAGACGAATATACTTCCCAGTAGTGTGCCAGCTATGATAGTGTCATCAGCTGCGTCAATACTTTTATTAAGACCATAACTCCGCAGCACATCATCAGCTGGAAGTTTGTAAATGTTGCAACCCTGTTCACAATGTAGGGGCAAGCAGTAATGAATTGACAATACAGATATATATAGATAGATCATATTGATTAGTTATGTTAATGAAATGTTCAACAAGAAACTTGACTAAAACTCTCTAGTGGCTAGGTACACTACTACCATGAGAATCCGAGAACATAGATTGTACGTGCACCAATTTAAGCTCAAGGAATTGTTAGACCTATGCGCCATGAATTTGGTTTCTATAACCTAAGACATTAACATACTTATCCAAAGAAGGTAGATCACGCTTGTTAGCACAAGGTGAACAGAAAGGAATTCAGATAGCAGCATTAACTTTTCAAGTTTAGGATTTACCTTTTTGATAGCCATGGCAATCTCACCCATGTGATAAGCACAGTTTAGATTCAGGTTGGACTCTGGATTTGAATATTCTGGATCATCACGAGGTATTTTCAGTTAGCAAATCATAACAAAGCCTAAATTATGAGTATTTTCAAGTCCCAAGTTTATTCCATAGAACCTAGAAAAATCCTAAGAACAAGGAAGGTTAGCGAAGACTAGGTATTAAAATTTTAGTCCCAAAAAAGCTCGTCAGTTTCAATGAAGATGCCACCTTCCATATATCAGGAAGCTTCTGTTTACTTAAAAGACATGAAACATCTAACCAGTTGCCAAATAAGTAAATTTCTAGTTCGAAAGAAAATAACAATTGGACAGTACAATTGCCCTAACAGACTGCTTAAGCTTTGAGATCTGAACAAAGCTATATATTCTGCCAACTCTTAAAGATGATTGCATACTCCTCCAACTGTGATACGCGATAGCTGAGACATCATATTAAATTTGAACAGGCTGTATCATTCACACTAACAATTATAAATGCATTAAAAGTTACCCATCCGGATACTGATTCCATGTCCCACTGTTGAATTGTTAGATATATAATCTAAACTCTAGATAAGAAAGAGCGAAAAGAGAATAATATCTGAGCCAACAAGAAAAGGTTGTGTGTTTCGTACCAAAGTCTGAATGATCTTTGCAAGACAGGATAGCTATACTCCCCTTGCGATCAGATACAGCAACAGAATTGGCATCCATAAGAAAGCAATCCGCAACTAACCGCTGTGCTGGATCACAATATATTTGGTGAAGTTTCTTCACATCCTTCAATAACATGGAAAAAAAAAAGAAAGAATATCAAATATTGACAGCTAAAGTTTAAGTAGGTAAACAAAGAAACGGACATATTAGAAAGAGACAACAAAAGGTAACGTTTATTAGTAGAAGGGGGCAACAGAACAAACCTCATGATAAGAATAGAATAAAACACCATCACGGCAATCCCCAACGACAATTCTAGTGAAGTATGTGCGCAGAGATGTTATCATGAAACGAGTCCTTCCCACTGCAAACCTCTTCATTCTCTCAGGACTATCATTCGGAAAGCCACATACATAGAACTATTTGAAGAGCAGCATATTTGTTAGCAGATTAGCATGCTAAAAAAAAAAGATCATCAAAATGAGGCTTACCGCATTGCCAGCAGACGCCAAGAAGAAATGATCAAGGTATGGACAGATCGCAAGTACCATCCCCGGCCAAGTGGTTGCAGAGGCCAATCTTAAATGCCATGTTTCAGATTCATCAAGTTTGATTCCATCATAGCTGTTATCATCTGGACTGCTGCAGAGACTACTGCTTGATAATTGTTCTGTTGTGTATCCCACAACATCACGAAAAGGTGATGTACGTTGGGAAGATGAACCAGCCTTTGAGCATATTGTCATTGAACCACTATCCGAGTTGTGAGTGTGTTCTAAGCAGAGAACGATTAATCGTCCTCTTGTACTGTAAAATAGGCATTCAAAGGTAAACACACGATCAGCAAAAGGTTCTTCTTACTTCAGTCATCACTTTCACTCCTTGGTCAAATAAAAAGTGGCTTAAGAATCAGATTTCAAACCTTTCAGCTTCACCACTGGGTAGTATAGCAGGACCAAAAGACAAACTCGTCCCAACCACAAGGACCTGTTCATTTCCCACACGTACAAGCTCCATTGACTTTCCAGTTTCTCCAGGTTTGAGTTTGTAGGATGATAACACAGACCCACTTAGCGGGTCCACACAGCATATATCAGACGTACACGCATCATACAAATCAGTTCTCATCACAATCAATAGCTTGCTTTCACTATGGTAGATAACCTTTCGCGGAGTGCCTCCAAGGTGAAACTTTTGCGCATTAAGCCGTTTGCTGTGCACCATCTCCACCTACAAAACAAGTAAATACATCAAGCAACCATAGACGGACTCCAACGAAATCCTACTACTGTCTATCGTGTACTAAACTATAGAAAGATATAATATTTATTTGTTCGTTGCTATTTGTTTTTGCAAACAAACTATATAAGAACATTAAACATTGATCAATGGAATTAGCATATCGTGTCCAAAGGACTGATAGGTCAGTGAAAATCTGGAACTAAAATTTGTAAATTATAATATATTTACCAGATGTAAACAGTTCTCTGCAACAAAAAGAATTCCTTGAGGGCATTCAGACGAGCATACAGGAGTTGCATGGGTTGAAGGTTGGAATGAGATGGAAGTGTAGGAAAGGCTTTGTCGAGCTGCGTGTAACAACCATGGCCTGTCACTAAGAGCTATGATGTCTGAATCTGGTGAATCACTGAACGGAATCAGGAAAACAGGTGTGATGCCGATACGTCGGGTGGCAATTAACAGAAGGTTGATGGGTAAAATGTTTCTTTCACTAACAACAGTGTCCATCTCTTCTTTACAGTGACCGGATGAATGTGAAGGCCACTCAAAACGGAGCAGCATTCCATTTCTTAACCCAGCAAGGACATAAATTTGATCAACTAACACGAGTCTTACATCTTGAGGAATACATCCACTAATAGCAGTTCCCATTGTATTTGTTAGTGATACCATCCCGGAAGCAAGGACTCGAACACCACCACCATCTTCTGAGAAGGAGACGACCTCAACAGAAGGCTTATGTGTGCCAATCAGAAACGTATAGCCTCGCTCCATACCAGAAGGAATCGCAGCTTTACAACTATCATCAAGGGAAGAAGCGTGGGTTCTCTTTGTCCCAGTATATTTTTGAGGAATTGAGATGCAGGAAACTTCATACTGCAATGTTACTCGTTGAATTTCATAGATTTCACAGCATTGAGATGATACTGATTTGACCCCGAGAATAGACAGGAAACAAGGGTTAGACGTAGACACAACTATCAGATCTTTACCAACAGCCCCCAAGCTGATACTGACATTTTCTGGAAACCAAGAGGAGAAAAACGGGGAAGAAACCGGAATGCCATCAGCATGAGCATCCGTGGTGGGCATGCACAGCCTTATTGCATCTTGGTGAATCTGAACCAACAAACCATCGGCAACAAGCCCACATGCCAAAGTGCAAACATCAGGCTGGAAACCAACTGAATCGGTGACATCTTTGAAACTTAATCCAACTGATAAAACTCTGGTCTCTTCAACAAATGACAGAACAAGAAATGAATGGTACACATCAGTAGTCTTCATTTTAGCAGTCCAAGTACCAGTGATTCCTTGATAATCAGGGGCTGTTTTCAGAAGTTTTTCTACATTAATGCCGCTACGGATAATTCTTAAAGATCCTTCAGGCGTGACACCACAGCAAGCAAAGATTTGGTCTCGTTTCTCATTCTGGTCATCCGCAACTGAGAAATCCAAGATCGGAGCTATATTTTGTATGGAACTCATCCAATGTAGCTTCTCGGTTCCCAATTTAAAAACCGTTCCATCAGCCATTTCGGCGAACGTAGCCAGGAATCCGCCTTCCACCCATAAAATTTCCTTGCATGGTAGACCTTTGTATAAACACTCTGATATATTAACTTTAACCCCGTCATCTTCATATATGAGTTCAAACATGAAAAATTCACCATCATCTAAGCAAATAATCATCCGGGGATTATGATTATGTTCCGGCTCCCAAGTCCATGAAGTCGCATGCTTGGAACTCAACTTTCCATTGTCACTTTCATTATCTATGAACATGGGATCATAATCCCTGAGCTCTAACAAAGCACAGGCAGCAACATTAAAAAGACCCTCATCGTCTCCATCTTGTTCTCTACACGACTCTTCAAGAAACTGCTCTTCCACTAATGAAGCAGGAACAAGATCTAAGGATGTCCTAACCAAACAGCAAGGGTTTTGAAGATCTCTAAGATCCATTAAGAGCACATCACCCATTCTTAACAGAAAGGCGAATCCAGAGGAATGAGGAACTTCGACAATACTATGTGCTAGAGGCCCAGCTTCAACATACTCTGATATTAAACATATGGATGCCTCTTTGACATTCCATCTAAACAAAACAAGCTCATTCAGGAGAGACCCTTTCCTATACAATCAGAAAAAATACTGAGGTAAGCAACCCTGGGGTGACAGACTCCTATGAAGCAAGCACAATAACTAAAAACAAAGCTTTTCAAATTGCAAGGATAAGTACCTATTTAAAACGATGGCAAGAACAGGATCATAATCCTTGGAATCATTAAAACCTTTAGAAATGAAACACATGCTCCAAATAGTACCAGATAATGCTTGTGCAGAGCTAGCCTTCCCTTCGTCTTTAGAAGGATAAAAAATCCTCTAAAGGTAAAAGGAAAAGTTCAATTAAATTATATCACTCATGCCACGGTTAAAAGCAGCTTTCCTGTCAAATGAAGTAACAAGGTGCTCTCCAATTTGGTGACAGAAATCAATACCTGATGAATAATATCAGCCATAGACGATGTTGAGAGGGAAAATAGCGCAAATCGATCATGATATGCACTCACAGCAAGAAAAAGACCGCTGCAAAATGCATAATAGGACTCAATATTACTCATTGCTAGTCAAGAAAAAAAAAGTACGTTTAACATTAAGGTGTGGTTAGAAACGTGAATACTCCAACGAACTCAACTTTCTAGAAAATACAATACTAAGCACTTCAGGACTAGGCAAAATATACAAAAGAGATACAGCTAGTCCATTATTCTAAAAGTAGTATCTACAGGCACCAATAGTAAACACTTCAGGACTAGGCAAAATATACAAAAGAGATACAGCTAGTCCATTATTCTAAAAGTAGTATCTACAGGCACCAACAAAATCAACTGGCATGAAAACTTGCCTGGAATCTACAGTGAGCATTCTTCCAAGTTGATCCCTTGAGTTTCCTGGACTAGAAAGATGAACACGTTGAATGAGCGAGAACCTACACCAAATGGCAGTGAAATGAGGATGCTGACAACGACATGAGGTTTTCGGGATAAACAAAAGTGTATGAGGAAGAAACCTGTGCATTTCATTGCTAAATGCGAGAAATGAGAGCATTCCAGAGTCAGAAAGAACGGCCAAAAGGTCTTTCCCCATCTGGAAAATAAAACATAAGGTTGACATATCAAATCACAGATATCTGCATTCTATTAACTAACAAAACCAAAACTAGCTTGTTACCCATTTGAAATTTTTTCAAATTCTGATCATTAAAATAAACTATTGAATGGAAAACGCATACCTGAAAACTATTTGAGTATGGTTTATTACTCTGAGGTATAACAGCCAAATCCTTAATAGTTCCAAATACATTCTGTTCACACACCGATTCAACAACCCCGTCTTCACCAATAACCGCCAACTCTATGCAGGTCTCCTGATGTGAGCAAAAAATTAAAAAAAAAATACATTCTAGTTACTGATTAAACAGCAAGAAATTAATATAGCACACACCTGGCTCACACATAAAATAATCCTTGATCCATGATGTCTAAATCCTTTGACTCATAGGAACTAATGAGTAACTAAATCAGAAAACTTTTCAGGATCGCCTAATCTCCTAAGCAGATACAACCATACTAAAAATAAACTTCTATAAATTCAGAAGGAAAATTTCTGAGAAGAAACACAAAAAAGTGAGTTTCAAGCTAGGATCAAAAGATTTCCTGAATATATAGTTAGACATGACTGGATTCCTCCTATACAGATAAGTGCTCCAAAAAATCGGTCTAAATGGCGCCTAGACGTCCGCTTAATCGGCAAATCAGACTTCCAAACATCTAGGACTAGGTTTCTGTCTAATCAATAATCCTATATAAAAGATCTAACAACCACCTACCGATTTTTTGAACATCGCCAATATTAATCTTGCTAACTATTCATCCATTTAACACAAAAAGTTTTGATCATTTATAGTATCATAATGCAGCTTCCACACTGTAACCACAAGACATCATACAAAGTTTACTCTTTTCACCCCTCAACAGTTACAAATAGACAGAAAATGAAACAAAGTGGAGATCCTTGAGTGGTAAATCAACTTTAACAAAATCTCAATCCCTAAAAACAGAGAGGTACAAAAGTATTGATTGTTACAGGAAGAAAGGAGAGCAAAGGCAGGACCTTTCCGAAAACTATGTCGCGGGAGGAGCGAGAGCGGAAATAGCCATAAGCAACCTGGAGAACGACGCTGGGGCGGAGGACGCACTTAGCGAGGTAATGATCCCCGGCGGAGGAAGGAGGAGGAGGAGTGGGAGCCGCCGTGGCAGAGGAAGATTGAGACTGAGCGGAAGATTCATCCTCCGGAGCCGCCATCATCAACACACGAAAACAACAAAAGGGTCGTGCTTTGTTTTAGTTTTGTTTCTCTCTTCGTCTCAGAGAGATTAAAGGAGAGACCTTTTTTTTTTATCAGTGACACTGTTCGATAAAAACTTTATAATATAATAATGGTGATTACCATATACGCAAAATAAACCTTTAAGGAATAATCCTGTAATGGTTTTTGTATGAGTGGGACAGTCGTGTGATTTGTACGGCGTGAAGTAGGTTCTCTCATTGGTTAAGTCAGAGCTCAGATCATTAATTCTCACCCACTATAGTGTCTCTTGCACAGCTAGTAATAGCACCGACACAAGGTCGCGATCATGATCCGGAGAGATGTAAAGTTAAATCCTTTGTTATAGTACAAGAGATGGAGATAAAAAAGATTCCAACTTTAAATGTGAAAGTGTTATTGTTGGACATAGACAAAACGTATGTAACAAAGGTAAAGCTTGTTATACGTTAATGTTGATACAACATGTTGTAGGGAAAGACGGAGAGAAACTAGTTACAGAAAAAAAAGGGAGAGACTTTTTAGAAGAGCGACACACCGATCATTGCGCCAAAACCAAAGGTGTGTGTCTCCCTCTCTCTCCCTCTGTATTCATTCCTTTTGTTCATCGTCTTGATCAGATTTCCATTACAGGCTCCGAACTCTAGGTAAAGTTTTGTCCTTTCTCTGTTCCACAGTTGAATTTGCAGTAATCTGAATCAATTTCGAACCTTTCGTGTATGCCCTGAATCTATCATATGTATAATCTGCAAATTTGTGGATCGTGATTGTTGCTGTTGATCTGGTGGTGTAAGGGTTGTCTTGTCTGAATCATTTTATCTTGTGTGTTTCATATGCAGACGATTCCACAGATACATCAAATGGATCCTCCTGTGTCAGATCCTGACAAAATCAATGACCAGAAAGAAGGAGGACCTTCTTTCCACTGTGATCTTTACGACACAGAGCTTGTTCACAAGATATCCCAAACTTTCCTCCCTGGTTTAGCCACCGCTTGTGTCGACAACACAACAGGAGATATCTTCAAGACTCCAGGCTCTGTGGCTGCTGACATCAAAAAGGAAATGATTGAGTATTTGAATCAGAGAAGCGAAACCTTTGTTGCTGAGCACATCATTGTCCTTCAAGGTGGTTCAGAGATTGAAGCTTCTCATGATCCTTACGACATCATATCTGATTTCATTGATGACTTCGCAACCTCCAAGAGGAACCTGTTTAGCCGTGTCTCTGGTTGGTTGCTTAGTGAGAGAAGAGAAGATAACATTGATGATTTCGCGCAAGAGATGGAGGTAAGCGGCTTTTGGTTGAATGATCACATAGAAGGTATTGCACAGACGTTGCTTAAAAACGTTGACTTTAGAAGCGTTTCTCATTGTGAGATGAAGTTCCAAACACAAGGAGAACTCGCGGAGCACTTGTTGACTTGTGGTTATAGAACGATGAACTGTGAGAATGAAGGTTGTACTTCTGTCTTCTGCGCGAATCAGAGGGAGAATCATGATTCTGTTTGCCCTTTCAAGATAATACCGTGTGAGCAGAACTGCTCAGAGAGTATTATGAGACGTGAAATGGATAGGCATTGTATTACCGTGTGTTCTATGAAACTTGTGAACTGCCCGTTTCATGCTGTTGGTTGTCTTGCTGATGTGCATCAGTGTGAGATTCAGAAACATCATGTGGATAATGTGAGCTCTCATTTGATGTATATTCTGCAGAGTATTTACAAAGAAGCATCTCTGGATGATCTCAAACCCCGAGCTGAACAGATACAGCAGGTGAAAATATCAGCAAAATACATTTAGCTTGAACTTGAATCTTTTTGGTTAATTTTTTTTGTGTGGTGTGTTGCAGTTGTCTACACGGTTGTCTGAAGCTCGGAATGCAAGATCCTTAACGAATCTCGTGAAGGAGATTGATTCAAAGCTGGGTGCTTTAGTGATCAAACCAAAGAAAATTACTGATTCAGAGTCTGATAAACCTGGCAATACTGAGAAGAAAGCTTTAGAAGAAGCTGAGATCAAAGAGAAATCATTGACAGCTAGTGAAAAGATTCCGGAAGATGATGTGATTTCAAAGGAAGCAGAGGTTGTAGTAGATGATGCAAAGGTGGAAGAAGTTGCAAAGAAAGTTTCTGAAGCTGAGATAGCAGAGAATGTCAACAAAGAAGGCGAGCTAAAAGCTCAAAAGCTTTTAGAAATGGATGAGGTCATCAAAGAAGGAGATAACAACTCTGCAGCTGATTTGTCAGAGAGAACTGAAACCAAAGCTCCAGAAGTTGTGGTCATGGATGAAGTTAAGGAAGAGGAAGAGAGTCCAGAGAAAAAACAGACCAGAACAAATGAAACCAAAGGTTTAGAGACTGAAGTCAATGACATGATTGATGAAGAGAATAATAAAGAGACAAAGATATCAGGTGAAACCAAAAACGAAGCTCCCTCAAGACCAGCCATGGACAAGGAAGAGAATGTAGAGGGAGCAGAGACAAAACAGACAAGAACAAATGAAACCAGAGGTTTAGAGACTGAAGTCAATGACGTGATAGATAAAGAGAATAGAGAGACAAAGATATCAGCTGAACCCAAAAGCGATGCTCCCTCAAGAACAGCCATGGACAAGGAGGAGAATGAAGAGGGAGCAGAGACAAAAAAGACAAGAACAAATGAAACCAGAGGTGTGGAGACTGAAGTCAATGACATGATTGATGAAGAGAATAATAAAGAGACAAAAATATCAGCTGAAACCAAAAGCGAAGCTCCCTAAGAGTAGTCACCATGGACAAGGAGGAGAATGAAGAGGGAGCAGAGACAAACAACTTAAGTGGTCGTGCTTCTGATGAAGCTGAAGCATTGTCAAAGAGCTCAGAGGGTTTCTCTAAAGCACAAGTTGAAACCGAACCAAATCTGTCTTGACATCTCGTCTTGAGAGACCAAACTTAACATGAAGTGTGTTTTCTTTCTCCCCTCTTAACAAGATTTTCTATGTTTTATCTTTCAATATTGTTTTAAGTCATCAAATGTAATCTAGTTTTGTATTTACTTCATAAATTGATTATGATTTAATTTTTAAAATCAAATAAGAGTTGTAGGCTTCTAGTGATAGATTTCAAGAATAGAGGAGCCGAATTGCAAAATGCAATCTCTTTAATGGTTTGGTCGTGCAAAAGCAAGTGGCAGAGTAAGAGTTTTTGTGTGGCTAGTGGCATCAATGGAACTCTCGATCTCGCATTCACCTTGTCTCCGGTTCTCCTCTGTATCTCCTCGTTTCTTAGCAGCCTCTCATCATCACCAGCCTTTTGTGCATGTAGCTGGGAAGCTTCTAAGCGGTTCTAAAGATGTTGTCTTCACGAGCTTATCAAGTTCGTGTATGCGGTCGAAATTTGTTTCAACTAACTACAGAAAAATCACGATCAGGGTATGGTTTCATTCTATGTTTCTCTTCGGTTAACAAGCATGTTAGCCGTTGCGTTGACTTTTAGTCAAGTTTGGTTGGAATATACTTTGTCTGGACCAGAATCTTTTTCAATCTGTTCCAGTGGCAGATGCTGCTTCTCTGTATAATGTTTTAGTGTTGAGTAACGTTTACTTGTACGTTTTTATCAGGCAAGTTCTCAGGTTGGTGCTGCTGGTTCTGATCCAGTTCTTGATAGAATTTCGCGTTTCCAAGATGCTTGCTGGAGATTTCTTAGGCCACATACGATCCGTGGAACAGCTTTAGGATCCACGTTAGTATATTTTGTTGCATACTGTTTTATTTAAAAGGCTTCATGTTCCTTGGTTTCGTTTTGGTTGACTGTTAATTTTTAATGGCAGTGCCTTAGTGGCAAGAGCTTTGATAGAGAACACTCATCTCATCAAGTGGAGCCTCGTACTCAAGGCGCTTTCAGGTCTTCTTGCTCTCATATGTGGAAATGGTTATATAGTTGGCATCAATCAGATCTACGACATTGGAATTGACAAGTATGTGGCACCATTAGATGCATATGTACATTGGTCTCTATGATTCTTATTTAATGTAGCATTACTATGAAGCACCATCTTCCATTCATTTGTGCTATGATTTAAAACTAGCTATGGAAACTCTTCACTAGTCTTGAGAAAATGATTGAACTGATATTACATTCTGTATAGTTTGCTGCTTGTCATGTATTTGAGCATCTCGGGTGCAATGTGTTACTTCTAATGAGTAACACGCATGTGATGATTACATTCAAATTATTTTTGTTTTTTGTTTCTTGCAGAGTGAACAAACCATACTTGCCAATAGCAGCAGGAGATCTCTCAGTGCAGTCTGCGTGGTTGTTGGTGATATTTTTCGCAGTTGCGGGGCTAACAGTTGTTGGATTCAACTTTGGTCCATTCATTACATGCCTATACTCTCTTGGTCTTTTTCTTGGGACTATCTATTCAGTTCCACCATTTAGAATGAAAAGATATCCAGTTGCAGCATTTCTTATTATTGCCACGGTAGGGGCTGTGTTTTATGCATCTGTATCTGATAAGTTATCACCATGGCACTTAGTAATATGTCTTTTGTGTTGACATTCCCTTATCAGGTGCGAGGTTTCCTTCTTAATTTTGGTGTGTACCATGCTACTAGAGCTGCTCTTGGACTTTCGTTTCAGTGGAGGTTAGTAGTCATATGCACAACATTTGATTAATGAGATGGAGCATATATCTATTACTTAACTTTCTATTTGGTATATTCAGTGCACCTGTGGCTTTCATCACGTCTTTTGTGACACTGTTTGCACTGGTCATTGCTATTACAAAAGATCTTCCTGATGTTGAAGGAGATCGCAAGTAAGTAATTGCATATATACTCAGCATCCCATAGCAGAGGAGATTCTGTTTCTAAGTTTCTAGCCTTATCAATCGTTCTTTTCGATTGATGTTGAATAGGTTCCAAATATCAACTCTAGCAACAAAGCTTGGAGTGAGAAACATTGCATTCCTCGGTTCTGGACTTCTGCTAGTGAACTATATTTCTGCCATATCACTAGCTTTCTACATGCCTCAGGTGAACACACTTCCCTCTAATGTCGTTTAATCTAAAGCATGAACACCATTAGTACATTCATCAGCTTGATAATCTTTTTCCATAATTTTTTTTTGCTGGAATACTATCAGTTGCTCATATTCAGCTTTGAAACACCAACTCGTCTATGCTTTAAACATTTGACAGGTTTTTAGAGGTAGCTTGATGATTCCTGCACATATGATCTTGGCTTCATGCTTGATTTTCCAGGTAAGGCATTCCAAGATACTCTAATTTATCTTACAGACTAGCTATGGTCAGGCTAAGATAATGTCCCACTATATGATATATTACATTGCCATATTCATCAATCTCACCAGTTTTTAATCACTGCTGTTGTTCTTTTTGTAGACATGGGTACTAGAAAAAGCAAACTACACAAAGGTAAAAACACTTCTGCAAAACATCAACTTCTTATCAAGAAATGATGTCAGAATATGATGATGATGATGATGTGAATAATGATCAATATCTAATGGAGTATTAAAAACGTTTTACACTGTTGCAGAAGCTATCGCAGAATATTACCGGTTTATATGGAACCTCTTCTATGCCGAGTATCTGTTATTCCCCTTCTTCTAAGCTTCTCATGGTGAACACTTGCATTTTTCTTTGTATATCTCTCATCTTATTTGTAACTTGGAGTCAACAGATACTCTACTTAGAAGAGATTCCATTTAAACCGCAAGTGTTCATACTAAGGATTGGCCCCTTTTGAATTTTGATGTCTTTGCAATAATAATTCTTGAACCAACAAAACCAGACTTTATTAAAAGATTGAGAAAAAGGTCAAAAAAAGCTGAACTTTCAAATTTATGCAAAAAAAACTTGAAACTTATGTTTGAGCCAAAAAAATCTCAATTATTTTAAAATACCTTTTAAATCCATATTTTATTGACTGGACCAAATTATAAACCCGATTAAGTCAACAGTTAACTCTTCAAACGTCTGTTAACTAGCAAAACGACGTCGTTTTGAAATTTGATTCACAATTAACAAAACGACGACGTTTTGTATCTCATCATTTTTTTTAATTTCTTCTTTTTCTCTTTCGCGACAAACCAGAAAAAAAAAACTATCTCCAAATTAAAAACCCTAATCTCTAAACCTCTCAAATCTCCAATCTCTCCACGTCCACAGAAACAACTTAGTTGTTTCATCTCGAGAGATTATAGAATGGAGAGATTGGAGATTTGAGAGAGTTTAGAGATTAGGGTTTTTAATTTGGGGATAATTTCTTTTTTGTTTCTGGTTTGTCGCGGAAGAGAAGAAGAAGAAATTAAAAAAAAGGATGAGATACAAAACGACGTCATTTTGTTAATTGTGAATCAATTTTCAAAACGACGTCGTTTTGCTAGTTAACAGACGTTTGAAGAGTTAACTGTTGACTTAAACCGGAGAAAGAATAAATTTCAAAGAAAAAATCTATGAATTCAAAACTGATCAATGGTGTTAAATAATTATTTACTTTTTCATTCATCCTAAGAAAATTCAAAGTTGCCATATATTTTTTACTAATGTATCATTTACATGTAAAAATAATTGGTATTTTAAAAAATTTATTACAATAGTTCTGTAAGTTAACCAGCTAAACCACAAACAAACCGTGGAACACATCCGGTTCCATTCTGGATAAGCCCATTAGAGCCCAAAACCCTAATCTCACATCTGCATATAAATTGTGTCTTAGGGTTTTTTTTGTCCCGTCCTCTTGAAGCGTTTTGTTCTCACTCTCCGCCGTCACTCTCACCCGCGCGAAGCTTAACGATCTCAGGTGATCCTCTTTCTCTGTCTCCCACGTTTTAACTATATTCTCGCACTTGTGCTTTGACTCATACTCTGTTCCCCTCACAGCCATGGCAGCAGCCGTAGAAATCGACGCCGAGATTCAGCAGCAGCTTATTGGTGAAGTGAAGCTCTTCAACCGCTGGACCTATGATGACGTTTCGGTAACTTCCTTACCGTTTCATTCTCGGTTTCATTTGCTCTATTCTCTGTTGCTTCCTTGGTTTTGATGTAGCAACTTAGTTGGAATCTAGCCTTATTAATATGCATTTTTCTATTTAGATTTGATGGTTATTACAACTGTTCTGTCTGTATGACAATCACATTAGCTTTAGTATATAAGTTAGTATCAAATTGTAATACTTGTCATTGTTTACATTCTTATCTTGCATTGCTTATTAGTATAACTCTATGCTTGTGTTTTGTGGTAACGACACTGTATTAGAGATTATTCTAATTGTTCTCAGTAGCTTAGATTCTTTTGATTTTGAAATTTTTTCTTTTTATTCCGTTAAGGTTTCAGTTCTGTGTCGTGAGATCTGAAGTGTTAAAAGTTTCTCCTCTATATCTTGTAGGTCACAGACATCAGTCTTGTTGACTACATTGGAGTTCAGGCAGCTAAACACGCCACCTTTGTTCCCCACACCGCCGGAAGATACTCTGTGAAGAGATTCAGGAAGGCTCAGTGTCCCATTGTTGAGAGGCTCACAAACTCTCTCATGATGCACGGAAGAAACAACGGAAAGAAATTGATGGCAGTCAGAATCATCAAGCACGCCATGGAAATTATCCACCTTTTGACTGATGCTAACCCGATTCAGGTCATAATCGATGCCATTGTCAACAGGTACAAGCATGTTTATGCTGTAATATTATTGCAACAGTTTGCATTTTTTTTTCTCATAGTGGTTTTGTTTGTTGGTTGAGTGCAGTGGTCCACGCGAAGATGCTACAAGGATTGGATCTGCTGGTGTTGTTAGGAGACAAGCTGTTGATATCTCCCCTCTAAGACGTGTAAACCAGGCTATCTTCTTGCTTACCACCGGTGCTCGTGAGGCTGCTTTCAGAAACATCAAGACTATTGCTGAGTGCCTTGCTGATGAATTGATCAACGCAGCCAAAGGCTCGTCCAACAGGTACCACACCTCTATTATTTGATCCCTTAGTGACTCGTTCACTAGTCAAGCTAATACTAACATACTGTTATGTCTTGCAGCTATGCCATCAAGAAGAAGGATGAGATTGAAAGAGTTGCCAAGGCCAATCGTTAAGGATTTTCCTTTTGCCCTGAGTGTTACAGTCTTATCAATGAAGTTTATGTTTTGTTTTCACTAGCTCGGATGGAATATGTTTAAGATGTTCTGCTATGTTGTCTTATTTCCTCTGTTCTAAGAAGAGATAAATTTTGAATGCTTCAGGTGACTGAAAGAAATTTTAAAAGTTAACCCTTGTTATTTTCAACTAGTTTTCGACTCTTGCACGTCTACTGATTCTATAATCTTGATTATTATCTTGAAGAGTTTAACAGTGATTACAAAGGAAAAATACAATAATAGGTGCACACAAGCGACCACCTACAAGTTATATCGCTTCATTATTCAACTCCAATCAAATATTGGCCTTACTTTTCAAACACACGAACACACATCTTGAATTATTAATGCTCCACCCAAGTTAACTATCTTCAAACACAAACGCACGCGTACGAAGAACACATACACACTCTTCGTAAGAATACCCAAACATGACGAACTCGATGCTCAACTAGTCATCTCCTATGGTGGCTTCACAATGTTAAAATACCTTCAAACACAAACGCACACGTACGAACGACACACACACTCTTCATAAGAATACCCAAACATGAAGAACTTGTTGCTTAACTAGTTGTCTCCTTTGGTGGCTTCACAATAAGGATGGGGCAGTTGGCGTGATGAGCACAGTAGTCGCTAACACTCCCAATAAACGCTCTTCCAAAACGCACAAAGTCAAACAAGTTGAAACAGCAGTCAAAAAAATTGAGACTGGTTTAAGAAAATGTAAAATATGTGAAAAAAAACTATTATACCTTCTGATCTTGCCACGTCCACGACTACCAACAACGAGAAGATCAATGTGCATTTGCTCCACTGCCTGGCAAATCATCTCCTTTGCTTCGCCTTCAAACACCAGAGTTTCAGTACGTATCTGCAAATATCACACAAGATTTGTATAAAACTGCATCAGATGCCAAAAATAGTGAAATCTACTCTGGTGAAATACACTCATCATCAAGATGTGTTATTCCACATAGATATTACACCAAAACATACCAACAAAAGATGACCCTATTGTCGTTAAGTAAATAACTGATGTTACAGTGTGCGTTAAAGACGTGAATGTCAATTATGTTTGTTCTGTGTTATTCAGATCAAATTATTATTTTTCAGATGAAATAATGTTACAGTAAAACACATCAAGTGTGTGTCAATCCTTCGTGTATGACTGAGTAACTGGTCCCCAATTAAATTACCAAAAAAGTTTCAGATGTGGTTAATATGAAAAACCCTAGAGCCGCTAGCTATGATTACACCAATATATATATATATATATATAAGTAAATTATATATGTAACAAAGCTAAAACTGAAGTGTAACCTGTTTGGCTCGGCACATTTGGAGTGCACGCGAGAGAAGCGCTGCAGAGGTCTCCCGTTGTGCCTTTTTCACCGACTCTATCATCAACGAAGGTGCGTAGACTGCTGCTATATATGAACATCCGTTTCACATAACCAAGTTATTCACCATATCATAAAACAAAATTTGAAATAAGTTTGTTTGCTCTATACAAAGTGATTTCATTTTATTTTTTTCGACTGGTCCAAAATTAAAGTGGAATATGTTACAGTCGAGTCCAAACACATACTGTACATAGATTATTATTTTTCAATTTTTTTTTGTAAACTACATATATTATTATTTCAACATAAATATTAGTCATTTTAATTGTTAGATTAAGATATAGTTTTATATGAATCCGGACTAGACCGTTCTCTATGTTTCTATTGTAAAGGGTTATTCATCTCCACTCTCCAGTATAGACCAAGAACGATAACTAAAGAACGAAACAAGAAAGATAGATCAATGGACCGTACCTGTCGCGCCACCAGGTCCAGCCGGAAAAGCAGCCAAGTGATGGAACGGAGACTGCACATGAACCACCGTGAGCAAACTACCATCTGCTTCACCCCCCTCAATGGTCATTAATAGTGTAGAGATATGGTCAATGACCCATTGAAGAGCATAGAAGCTCGAGTCGCTCTCGTCGATGGCCACCATAATCCTCTTTGTCGCCGTCGTCACTCCCGATGCTTCAGCCTCTGTTGTCTCTGGCTGCTTCTCCATCATCGCTTCCGTTGCTTGATCATCCGCCATTGATATCCGTTTTAATATTTTATTTATTTATTTGTAATCAAATTATTGTGTGACAAGATGTTTCATCTTGCAATGGTTTATATATTGCATGTAAAGGATGATACGTCCTGTAATGCGACGGACACGTGCATGCATGGTTCAGATTGTAACATGCAATAAGATACACACACCTTTGCTTTATTTTTTATTTGTTAAAAGCAAAAGAGTTGCGTACGAGATTTTTTTTGTGGTTAATTGGTTGTTTGCTTTGATTTGTGGCTATCTCTATCTTTGATTCTTTTTCTTTTGTTTTAAAAGCCACTACAACATAAAGAAGCAGGAAGCAAATTTTAGTTGAACTTGAAGAGATCAAAGAATGTTAGGGTTTAGTAATTTATTGTTCGATCCATTTTTTAAGTGCCCCAAATCTGAGTTCTCATTCGCTCTGACCAGTTCATTCACTTGACACTTGTTTTGTAATTCTAAGATAAAACACTTATATGATGCTTTGATATTAGTTTAAATCATCATCTCTCGAATTAGCCGAGACGTGAGGTTCGGTACCAAAGTCTAAAGATAGGAAAAGCAAGAAAGTAAAGATATATTTGATATTTATGATAACATACAAAGTTTCTACTCATTTTCGGGAAAAGGGGGAAGTTTCTAGTCCAACCACATAGATATAAAAGTGGCCAATAAATTCATAGATTATATAATTCATAGTCTTTTTTTGTAATTCTAAGATAAAACACTTATACGATGCTTTGATATTAGATTTTTAGTTAAGATCATATCATCTCTCGAATTAGCCGAAAGGTTAAGCTTCGGTATCAAGTCCAAGGATAGGAAAAGCAAGAAAGTAAAGATGATTTGATATTTAATGATAACATAGAAAGTTTCTACTCATTTTCGGGAAAAAAGGGGGAAGTTATCTAGTCCAACCACATAGATATAAAAGTGGCCAATAAATTCATAGATCATATAATTCATAGTCTTTTTTTTTTCAATAACTGCTGCGTTCAATTATTGTAGTTAACATGATTTTTATGTTAAGACAATTCCACTGAATGAAGCACAATAATATAATACATGACATCACTACTTCACTACAAGAGAAAAGATGAAATTTATGTCCCAAAGACATGGGATAAAACTCTAGTTATTTACAAGGTCGATGTTTAGATTTGTTCTTTTTTGTTCAATTTAAACACTGATTTTTCTACACTCAGCCCAACACTTCCCTATCCATAATCCTGCTAAAAGGAATGTTAAGGAAGAACCAGTAACGGATCAAAATGAAATAGTTTAAAGATATAGGAATGTGCTTTTAAAGCCTATCAGTCATATATCCTTACTGAAATGTAGTTACATTAATGTTTGTGCTAGGTTGCAGGGACATGCACACCATGTATTTGGACAGCTTTAAAGCATGTCCATTAGAGTGATTTAAGGGGGTCCCTTAGCAAAAAGTGGTGGGGGCCCCACCACTTTTGTTAAGTACCACTCCTAAAAACCTCTATTTAAGGGACCGGTCCTTACACTGTTTCGTGGGGCCCCACTGACACGTGGCGGTCCACGATTGGTTGGATTTAATTTTTTTTTTAAAAAAAAAATCGAAAAAAAAAAGAGAAAAAAAAAGTTAAGGACCCCATAACCACTGGAGATGCTCTTATGCCACAAGCCCCGTAATAAATATATTTATTTTGGGATTCCTATTTACAAAATATTTGTTGCAGTCTAGTGGTTAAGTGATATGTGTTTATGAGCAAGAGCCACATGCATGGTCGATTTATCTTTTCTATATTTTTTTCTTTTGAAATTTGCCTTAGGCCTCATTTGACCTAAGCACACCACTGGCTAGGTGTTCATTGGAATCATCGCTGAAGTTAAAGTATACACTAATAATAACCCAATACAAGACAACGGACTGGGAACAAAACGCCATGACTAGCATAATTGTCGATATCATCATCACCATTTTAAGAATATATGAAGAAGACAACTGAAATATCATAGTAATATTGAAAAAAATGAAAAGAGTTTACATAATAACAAGCTTGTTGATCAATTAAGAGAGGACGAGTGCAAATTGTATTTAGAGACATTTAGATCAATTAAAAGAGGACGAGTACAAATAGTATTTAGAGACATTATTGGTGATAAGAAAACAACATTCCAGAGAGTGAAAACGGACATACGTTTTTATTCATACAGAAAACACAGTTGGTTAGAACTTAAAACCATAGGGAAGGCAACTTTTATCATAATAACATTACATATAATAAACATACGTGCAACGATGATGCACATAACGCAAATTTCACAAAATCTACGTCCAAATGTCATATTAGCTGATCTTATCGAATAAACTAAGAAATGCTTAGACGATCCTTATTTTTATTTGGTTTTGGTTTGGATTAATAGATTTCTTCAATGGAACAAAGAATAGTTACTTTTTACAAAAAAAAAAAACAAAGAATAGTTACAAGAATAGATAAATCTACTGTGACATAATACTGGAACTGTCGTGTTTTGATAAATACTTTTAGCATGATATGTTTCAATTTAAAAATCTTATGTAATTGATACTATATACTTGTTTTGATATATATCACTATGAAAACTGACAAATAAATGTTGGATTTTTTGGTAAAAAAATGCTAACTTATAAATGAAGGGTGGATTGGTATTTATACTATTTTAGTGTATAAATCACGTTTGAATTAATGTGAAATCCAATTCTTAAATTACTATGATTTTAAAGGTAAATTGTCAAATAGATATTTATTTTCTAAAAATAGCTTAAAAAAAGATCAATATTTTTTTATTTTTTAATAAGTTAATAACATTTACCACTAAAAGATAATTAATTAAACTTAGAATTTATATGTTAATAAATGAATTTAGAGTAAGTTTACTATTTAATAAAATATTTTAAAAAAAATATGGAAACAATGTCAATTTTGTTTTTTTTTTTTTTTAAAAAACACAAAAAAAAAAATTCCCTTAAAAATTATGAAAAGTTGTATTTCTAAATACCTTAAGAAGAATAGTGTAGTGACACTTCGGACATTTGAGGCAGAGTAAAAGCCCAATAGGCTTCACCGAAGATCTCCCACACGGTCACGTGACGGCCAGTCCACGTGGAGAGTTTAGATTTGATCTTAGCATCCCAACTGTTATAAGTGTCGCATTCTCATTAGCCAGTCACGTTTCACTGAAGAACCTCATGGGAACATATAAATATGAACCCCACAACAATTTCTAATTTACAATACAAACCCTAAACTTTGTGAAAATAACGTAACCACCCCTTCGAAAAGTGAGAAAGAGTAAGAAAGTAGAGATTGATCTTCTCTGCAAGTTCTCTGTTCTTCTTCTCCCTTTGATTTTTTCTGTCATCTCGATCCTACCGTCAATCACTCTCAGAGGAATGACTATGATAACTCCACCGCCGCTTGATGTAATCTCCGATTAGACTCATATTGTGTTTTGTGTCAATTAAGTCTAAGTTCATAGGTTCTTCGCGTATTGCTTACCTGGAGCTTGCTTGCGTTAGTCACTCTCTTTGTTTGGATGATCCACTAGGGTTTTGTTTCCGTAGATTATTAGTTTTTGGTCCTGTGTTCGTCTATGAGCGGTGGAATCATCTAGAAACTACAGTGATTTTGTGTATTCTTATCACGGAGTCGTGAAATTAGGGTTTCTATTAGTCAGAAGTCTGATTACTCTTCTTCACGTTTTTTTTTTGCAGCAAGAGGACGAGGAAGTACTCGTTCCGCATTCTGATTTGGTCGAGGGACCTCAGCCTATGGAAGGTATGATTCTCTGGTTTAATTGAATTTGATCCGCTTGTATGATCTCTTTTCTGCTCTGATTGGATAGTGGAGATGCTATAGCACTAGTGGATAGTGCTGAAGTGTAGAAAATGATGTTTCACTGTTCCCTAGGGTTTTTGTAATTTTTCTTGGTGCATTTGTAGTTGCCCAACCTGAGGCAGCTGCTTCTGCTGCTACCGCTGCGGAGAGTCCTCCAGTAGAGGAGCCTCCCTCTCTGAAGTTCACGTGGACTATTCCAGGTTTCACTAGGCTCAACACCAGGAAGCATTACTCTGATGTTTTTGTTGTTGGAGGCTATAAATGGTAGTAGCTTGTAGAGTTTTTCGATGCATTTTTTGCATTTGATATCATGGAGTGCGTTTTTTTTTTGTTGACTGACATGGTGTAAGATGGTGTTTTCTCTTGCAGGCGGGTATTGATTTTTCCCAAAGGAAACAATGTTGACCATTTGTCCATGTACTTGGACGTTGCTGACGCCGCGAGTTTGCCCTACGGGTGGAGCAGATATTCACAGTTTAGTCTGGCTATAGTGAATCAAATCAACAGCAGATATTCCATCAGAAAAGGTATCTTCTTTGACTGATTTTTTTGCCCTCTTTGACTGCATGCGTTAAATGAGCAAGTACTGGCTAAGTTTTTAGTTTCGCGAAGTTTCGTGGGTTACGATTTGTAAAAAGTGGTAGACCTTGTGACGGAGTCAATCTACTGTTTTCTTTAACATTGACCATACTTTACCTGCAAACTGAAGTGAGCATGGTTAATTATCACTATGTTATTAGGCACGTCGTTAAATTTCTCAACAGCCAGTGACGTTGCTGCTTTTTATTTTCTGGTCAACCTGCTGTTCTGATAAGTAGATGCAGTTTTCATTGTAATCTATTTTTTTGTACGATTGCAGAGACCCAACATCAATTCAATTCAAGAGAAAGCGACTGGGGTTTTACATCATTCATGCCTCTCAGCGAGCTTTATGATCCCACTCGTGGATATTTAGTGAATGATACTGTTCTAATTGAAGCTGAAGTTGTTGTGCGGAAGGTTCTGGATTACTGGTCATATGACTCAAAAAAAGAGACTGGTTTTGTTGGACTAAAGAACCAAGGTGCTACCTGTTACATGAATTCTCTCCTGCAGACGTTATTCCACATACCTTACTTCAGAAAGGTGGGATGCATGTCTTGTTTTATTCTTTTTGATTTTCTAAATCACGATTTCTCCAAATTCTTGATAAAGACATCTGAATTATGCACTTTTCTTGTAGGCTGTTTACCACATGCCAACAACTGAGAATGATGCACCTACGGCGAGTATCCCATTGGCGCTCCAGAGTTTGTTTTACAAGCTTCAGTATAATGACACCAGTGTAGCGACAAAGGAGCTGACCAAGTCGTTTGGTTGGGATACGTATGATTCGTTCATGCAACATGATGTTCAAGAACTCAACCGAGTTCTCTGTGAAAAGCTTGAGGACAAAATGAAGGTATGTCTTCTTCTGGATGGCCTTCTTTGATTCTTCCTTTCTTAGTTACTGATTTTGTATTTATATATATATGAAAAAAATATTTATCTTTTTTTTTTTTTGCATTTTTCAAGGGAACTGTTGTGGAGGGAACAATACAGAAGCTATTCGAGGGTCACCACATGAATTACATTGAGTGCATCAATGTAGATTACAAATCTACACGGAAAGAATCATTCTATGGTATGTAATTTCGAACAGTAACCTATGTCTTGGCTTCTTATTTTTTCAGAAGCTAATATAATTTAATAAACTAACTTCACATCCGTGTAATTTGTCTATTGGTAGACCTCCAGCTTGATGTTAAAGGCTGCAAAGATGTATATGCTTCTTTTGACAAGTATGTTGAAGTTGAACGCCTTGAAGGTGACAACAAATACCATGCAGAAGGACATGATTTACAGGTCGGCTGTCTTCTCGCTTTTCATTTTTATGTTGTCGAAGCTGTCGTCTTTCGTTCCTTCTCATATTTTTGTCCGGAGAATGTTGAGTGATTGTTAAAGTCCTTATTTGAGTACCCATCTATCTTGCTGTCTGTATTATATGATATAGGATTTGTTATGCGTCTGCATGCTATCGAGTAAGCTCTGTTAGGAATTTGTAGAAAGCATTCGGAACTATTATTGTTTGAACTTAAGTAAAATTGTATTTGATTCATAGTTACTTAGTCCATTTATATCCGATATATGAATAATTTCTTTTTTTCTCAGGATGCCAAAAAAGGTGTTCTGTTTATAGATTTTCCACCCGTACTTCAACTTCAGCTCAAGAGGTTTGAATATGATTTTATGCGAGACACAATGGTGAAGGTTAGTATTTGAAGTTCCTGTAACCCCAACCTAGTCAGCAACTCAGCATGTAGTAATGAGGTGCTGAAGTAGCTCTATTTACAGATAAATGATCGATATGAGTTTCCTCTTGAACTGGATCTCGACAGAGATAATAGAAAGTATTTATCCCCTGATGCTGACAAGAGTATCCGTAATCTATACACACTCCACAGGTACATATTTCAGTTGTATCTTGGCTTTTATAACTTGAGTTACAGTAGATTCAAACAGGAGTATTCATAAATGTGGTAGGATGTTGTCTTTTAAGTATCAAGTTCTTTTGATTCTCTGCTAAGTATTCCTTCTCAGGGAATCTGGTTGTTGGAGCTTCGATTTCCTTAATATATGGTCATTTAAATTTCTTTTATGATCGTTAAACTCAACATGAATTATGTTGTTGTAATTTTTCGTGTTGCCTGCCTGATGTGCTTACTTGAACTGTTTTCTCAATTTTGTGCAGTGTCTTAGTTCATAGTGGCGGAGTGCATGGGGGGCACTATTATGCCTTTATTAGGCCAACTCTCTCAGACCAGTGGTATGTATCCTTCTCTGTCTCCACCTCTCCATCTCTTTTATGCTTAAATATCACAGGACATGGCTTCAACCTTGCTAGCCTAGATGACGAGAATTGAGCAAACTAGTTTTCAATTACACTGCTTCAAGCGTTACAATATACAAAACATGATATGTTAGATTTCTTTTGACTGTTCTATCCACATCTCTAAACTTATATGTAGTGATATTATTTTCATACTTGAGAATTGAGATTAACTGTATAAGTGATTTTTGTAGTTTCTTCTTGTGTCCCTCGTCTCCTAATCTATACATTGAAATGAATAATATTGCATTTTTTTTCTGTGGTTTTTGGTGTGATTTAAAATGACAATGAACATATTGCTCCGTGCTTTACTTTTAGACTACCTAAACTTCTAACTTTTTCAGGTTTAAATTTGATGATGAACGGGTGACGAAGGAAGATGTGAAAAGGGCGCTGGAAGAGCAATATGGTGGTGAAGAAGAGGTAGCGCTCTCTTTCTAGGTTTTGCTTATATAATTGCTTTGTAAGTCTTATTTTTCTCAGTTCGTGCACTGTCAAATTTGATCTCTTTGCAGTTACCGCAGAATAATCCTGGTTTGAATAACCCACCTTTTAAATTCACAAAATACTCGAACGCTTACATGCTTGTTTATATCCGGGAAAGCGACAAGGATAAAATAGTCTGCAACGTTGATGAAAAAGACATTGCAGAACATTTACGGGTAAAATTCATTTACACGCTTTTTCCTCTGCTTATCTGTCTTGGTTTTACCAGAATGACTTTAACATGGTCTGGCAGGTGAGGCTGAAAAAAGAACAAGAAGAAAAGGAAGATAAAAGAAAATACAAGGCCCAAGCTCACCTTTTCACGACAATCAAGGTTTTCTACTTTTCTTAAATTGGGTCTGAAAATCTGTTCTAACCTGATCTAGTTCTGGTATAGTTTTGATACTGATGTTACTAATGCAATTTATGCTTTTTGTACAGGTCGCAAGAGATGAAGACATTACTGATCAAATTGGAAAGCATATATATTTTGATCTTGTTGATCATGAAAAAGTTAAGAGTTTTCGAATCCAGAAACAGACCCCCTTTCCACTATTTAAGGTAGGTGTCTGTCTTCCTATTTTATTCAAAAAATGTGTTGTTTTTCAATTTTCGGCAAGAGGCATATTTTGTGTCGGAAGTTCTTTTTTGGTAACTTAAATTTATCTCGGAGCAGAAGAATAGTTTTCAGGGATTCATGATTTCAATGTGAAAATCTCTCCTATCGTTCAGAATCTAATTTGTTCAAGTGTTTTTTATAAGATGTTGTTTTTGATGGGAACTTTCCAGTTGTTGCTGGTTATCTAGTTTCTTGTGTACTTGTGGCTATAACACTGTTTATAATTTATCCTCATATAGGAAGAGGTAGCCAAAGAATTTGGTGTCCCGGTTCAGCTACAGCGGTTCTGGATTTGGGCAAAGCGGCAGAACCATACTTATCGGCCCAACCGCCCCCTATTACCTCATGAAGAATTACAGACGGTAGCTAATTTTTTTTTTTAATATATAAAGTAGGTCTTTCATGCATATGGGTTGCCTCTTTCGGGATTATTTATATAGTGGATATTTTTGAAATAAAACCTATTAAAACCTTCACTATTTAGTATTTATCTGTGTATAATTATCTGCTCTAAGACATATTACTAGTTGGGATTATCTTGTCTTAGGTGTGGGCCTTTTTGGGTCTCTTCATACTCTGTCATGCGTAGGTACTCTTTTGCTTCCCACGAACTGAAACTGTGTCTTGTTTGCATGAGCTCGTAGATTTATTATTTACTGATTTTATGGTCATCGTTAGTGTGCTAAGCCAAACCCCCTTCCCGATGATTGCATGTGTAAGCCAGCTTGTTATCTTAGAACAGTGTCTTTGTTTTGGAATACTTAATTTTGAAGACATTATTGTAGGTTGGACTTTTACGAGAGGCATATAACAAGGGAAACAATGCTGAACTAAAGCTGTTTCTGGAAATAGAGCGCGGACCGGTAATATTTCCTTGTTGCCTATTTTGATTGTTGAGTCCAATTCCTTGAATGGAATTCTCAAAACGAATTTGCCAAAGGAAAAAAAACAATAGTCTTACAAATTCTTTATATATTTAGGATGAGCGTCCTATTCCTCCCCCAGACAAGTCATCTGCAGATATTCTCCTTTTCTTTAAGCTCTATGACCCTGAGAATGCAGTTCTAAGGTAATTCTTTTATCCACCAATTTTCACTCTGACATCTATTCAAAGAAGGGTCGTATACTGGTCGTATACTCTTAAAAGGACTACTCCTTTCCATCATTTTCCTCAAGAATGAAGAAGCTGTCTCCCTTACTCCTATTCAATGTTTTTTATTCACTGGAATATGCATCTTCCATCATTCTTACAAATTTTGTCCATATGGTGCAGATATGTTGGCAGGCTAATGGTGAAAAGTTCCAGTAAGCCCATGGATATAGTAGGGCAATTGAATCAAATGGCTGGCTTTGCTCCTGATGAGGAAATAGAACTTTTTGAGGTAAGGGCTGGTGCCTTTTATTTATGTCTTTTCATCATGCTTATGGCCAACAAATTCTATTGAATTAATTTTCGTGCCCATTATCAGGAAATAAAGTTTGAACCTTGTGTCATGTGCGAATATCTGGATAAGAAGACTTCTTTCAAACTATCTCAAGTAACGTTGCTCTGATTGTAACAACAGTAATGATTCATGGTTTGTTGTCTTTTTCCTTTTTAAATGTGTTTCTTGCTTTCAGATTGAAGATGGAGATATCATTTGCTTTCAGAAACCTCTATCTATCCAGGAGAATGAATGTCCTTACCCGGATGTACCATCATTTTTGGAGTATGTACAGAATCGAGAGGTATAATTAGACTGGGCAATGTTGGCACAGTGAACTAGGCTAGTGTCGTGTTAAAGCTGTACTAACAGTAGAGCAACGATTGTTATAGTTTTATTAAGTTGCAAATAAGCATTTGAAAATAATTGAAGATCCAACTTATTATTTTCTTTTGATGTACAGTTGGAAAATATTCTAGTGTTACCATGTCAGTGTGATGATCTGAGTCTTAATGAGGTGGTAACTTACTCATTAAGTTTGTTATCTCGTAGGTGGTGCGCTTTCGTACTCTGGAAAAACCAAAAGAAGATGAGTTTACTATGGAGTTGTAAGTACATCTATGGACTACATTAAATCGTTAATTCCAGTTTTGGAATTCATAATGCTTCTACTTTCAGGTCAAAGCTGCACACTTATGATGATGTTGTGGAAAGATTAGCTGAGAAGGTTGGCCTTGATGATCCATCAAAAATCAGGCTTACCTCTCACAATTGTTACTCCCAGCAACCCAAGCCCCAGCCTATCAAATACCGTGGAGTAGACCATCTTTCAGATATGTTAGCTCACTATAATCAGGTGATTAACGTAGGTTTGAGTGAGCTTATATATATTCTTATTTACATTCCAATGCGGATTTGCTTATTATAACTGCTGCTTGTTTTTCAGACGTCTGACATTTTGTATTATGAAGTTCTGGACATTCCTCTTCCAGAATTGCAAGGTCTTAAGACTCTAAAAGTAGCATTTCATCACGCTACAAAGGACGAAGTACGTGTTGAGCTTGTACTTGTGCAACTTATCTCTCTTTATACATGTAATTATCTTTGAAGCCTCATAATTATTGATTTTGCAGGTGGTAATCCACAATATCAGACTTCCTAAACAGAGTACTGTGGGAGATGTTATTAACGAACTTAAAACAAAGGTGGTTCACTATACTTGCAACCTTGTTTGTTCTATTATTGCATGTATTTTCACGTGCTGACCACATTAAGCTTTTTCTCCTCCTGAGATAAAGCTTGTTATCTTAATGTATTCTGTTCCATACGATTGCTTGTGTCATATTTTTGGGGTTTTAATTAAAGAGAATAAAATATACCCTTGTACGTCAGGTGGAGTTGTCGCATCCTGATGCAGAACTGAGGTTGCTGGAGGTGTTTTTTCACAAGATCTACAAGGTAACAGGCTAAATATTTGTCTTTTACTTTGTTTTTATGTGTTTTTATTATTTTGATATGATGGCCTGTAGACTTTTGTGTGATGTAATTTGGCAATCTTCGGAAACTTTTGGCAAATTTTGATGTCAATGTTCTTGGGTACGCTTTGCAGATCTTTCCATCTACGGAAAGAATTGAGAATATCAATGACCAGTACTGGACTTTACGAGCAGAGGAGGTATATCACCAGGCCTCGCCTTCTTTTCTCTAGTTCTGTTATTGTCCACGCTTTCTCTGTATTTTCTGTCGCTCTTGTGGCCTTCTGATTTTGTTATTTGATTTTTTCTTGTTTCCCTTAGGATGTTGATTCGTGTTTCTTTGAAAAGTTTGCCTATCTTCTTTCTCTATAGTTTCAAATTTGACAAACTTATAATGATGTGATAATGGTCTTGCTATGGTTCTAGTATTTCTGTAATTGAAGGAGATACTTTATTTGTTGTTTGCAACGTAGTGGAGCCTTTTGCGAGGCGTATATCACATTGTAACTAGTTAGTTGTGTAGGCTATTTGAATGCTTGAGATGAATAGTAGTATCGAGCTACACTAATTTAATATAGTGGCAAGTTCTTACGCTGGTTAATGGCTTCAATGACGCTTTCTTCTTTTACTATCTTGTGAAATCTCAGGTACCTGAGGAAGAGAAGAACATCAGTCCGACTGATCGGTTAATCCATGTGTACCATTTTACTAAAGAGGCCGGGCAAAATCAGGCGGTAGTCGAAAAACGAATTCCCTATCAAGCTTAAGTTACTTTTAAAAAAGGTTAACCTGAGGTGTCGATTATTTTCTTAACCACTGTTTCTTCTGCAGCAAGTACAAAATTTCGGGGACCCCTTCTTTCTGGTAATCCACGAAGGTGAAACTTTAGAAGAAATCAAGACCCGTATCCAAAAGAAACTCCATGTACCTGATGAGGACTTCGCCAAGGTATGCAAGTAGTCTTTGTCTACGCTGATTGTGATAATAGCTACTGGAATGTTAACATTTGTTGTTATTAATGGTGATAATATTGGGTTATTATTGCTAATACGTTTTATCCCTCTCCTATGTAAACTCCAGTGGAAGTTTGCTTCTTTTTCAATGGGACGTCCCGACTACTTGCAGGACACAGATGTCGTGTATGATCGCTTTCAGGTAAAAAAAGAAGAAGTTGTTTTTATCCTTGCTTATTGCTCAAAAGAAAATGCGATATTTAATCCTCTTCTATTTTTTTTTTTTTTTTTTTGTGTGGAAAACTACAGAGAAGGGATGTATATGGTGCGTGGGAGCAGTATCTTGGGTTGGAGCACGTTGATAATGCTCCTAAGAGGTCTTATTCTGCGAATCAGGTAAAAAAAGCTTATCTCTCTATCTCTCCAAGAAGCTCTTCCTCTGTCTGTTAATAATAGTGTTTGAATGCTCTTTGGTTGTAGAACCGACACACATATGAGAAGCCGGTGAAAATATACAATTAGGAGGAGCAAGAGAGGAGACGTGGTGTGAGGAGTAGTAGGATGTAGTGAGACTCGATTTAGATTTTCATGATTACCAAAAAATGAAATATATATATATCTTTCAGGCCCTGACGGTAGCAAGTGTGATGGTCTGTTTTGCTTCCAAAATCTACTCTTTTGATGTTAATATTTGGTATACTATGGTCTGAGAGTCTCCCTTCTCTACAAAAGATCTTATTTGTAAGACGAGAGCCTGGTTCTTGGCTTTGGGGAGGGCGTTGGCTTTTTGGTTCTCAATTAGGGTTATTTGTATTTAAGGGTACAGTGTTTCTACGTTCAAACTTTTTTTTATATATATTCTACTCGCTTGATTTTTGCTGTTCTAAGTTCATCTCTTGCATTTTTTAAATGATAGCCTGTTGTTCTTGGTTTACGCGGCCAAGTGTAGTGAGAACATTAACAAAAATGAAGCTAGATATGAAAGCTGAAAAATATGTGAAATTAAGGTTTAAGTTTTGGATTAAAAGCGAAAAGCAGGGAGGTTAAAGGGGGATGGATGTAAATGATAATGGCTGGAACTCTTGTTGATTTACCTGAGAATATGAATGTAATTAACAAGCGCCTGTAGCTCAGTGGATAGAGCGTCTGTTTCCTAAGCAGAAGGCCGTAGGTTCGACCCCTACCTGGCGCGCGCAACCTTTTTCTTTCTCTTTTTGAAAACATTTTCCAGACTTTTAACCCTTTCCGTTTCACCTGGCTCCTCTACAGTGTTAAAGAGTTATGTTTAAGAACACTTAAACAATGTTTACGGAATTGATTTATATTCTTACAGTGAACTTTACTTATTAATATATACTCTTCTTTTGTTTGTTTTTAAATCTCTTACTGTTGGCTTCGATCAAACAACAATAAAATCCAGACAGGGAATGGTTTTAGAAAGTTTCAGAGATTACAAGAGAAGAGAGTAAGAATAAGATCGGTCGATATTTGGCATTAAAATTTGATTACGTTTGGTAGGCTGAAATATTAATTAATATTAAAGTATTTTGGCTTTCAAACACAAAGTCTCGAATCTAAATGACTATATGTGGATGAAGCTGTTAAGCTCCACGTTGTTGCTGAAGATTTCCCCAACCTGATGAACTTCAAAGCCACTCCAGCGATATTTGATCTTTGTATCACCACTTCAAAGCCACTTCACCAAGATTTATGCAAAGCATGGAGACATCACTGCTCCACCCTCATCAGACATCAATCCAATTTGCAGCTGATCCCTGAAGCAAGCCAGATCAGATCGTTGGTGACTCATCTCGCATGGGATCTCAAGAACTTAATTTCTAACAATCGATTCTCTTACCTCTTGGCAGAACCTCTCACGAAAAGCACACTCAAATTTGTGCACATATAAATCCTCAGCTAAGCATCATCAACAATATGTATGAAAAATTGAGACACCTCATGCACCATCCCTATATAACTCAAGCTTCATTCCAAAATGATCAAAATATCCTTGGAATGCAAGAATGAAAGGCAGGTTCAACATGCACCGGGTCACTACTTGTATCTACTTGGAAAATAGCACTCTAATGGTAAGTATCACTAGTCATATGAAATGTGTGACAAGTTCTTTTACCGACGCCTAGTTCCAATTGAAAATTCAACTCATGTAGTAATCAACCGTTGGTGGGGTAGCAGACATAGCGGGATCTTTTCTCACAAACTAGAGGAACTTATTCATAATTGGATTTACACCATAGTGATGACTTCTTAACCGTGGAGTCCTTCAAGAAAGCTTTTTGTTGGTGTAATCCACAGTCTCAGTTTGGATAGTCGTAAAAAAGAACATACCAAATCAACTATATCTTGTAAATTCATAGATTGGATTTGCTTCATAAATAGATGCGCCAATCCTATCAAGCAAGTCTTGACTTGTTCCAATCCAAATGGGAAAACTAAGATCCTGACGAAAGTAATGTTAAACTCTTAGAATAAAACCTGCATGAAAGAGGAGCTCATTGGCCGCGAGTTCCCGAGCAGGTAGGCCTCTTGGGGTGCTTATTTATTTTTTATTTTTTTTAATTTTTTTTAAAAAAAAAAAAATTAAAAACAACCAATCGCGGATCACCACATGTTAGTAGGACCGCAAATAATACAAAAACTGGTACTTATTTAGGCACTTTAAGAGTTGGTGCTTAGGGAGTGCTTAGCTTTTTGGTGAGCCCCACACGCTAAGCACCCCTCTAAACACCCTGGATAAAGGTGCTCTAACTCAAAAGATCCACGAACAATTGACTTGATACTCTTAGTAAAAGAAGGTGTGGACGTCGAGGGCAACTAACAAAGTTCCCAGACGTTTTTATATAAACATTGTTTTTTTAACAAAACTTTTTTCATTAAAAGTTAACTTCTGAAACTACAAAAGACAAAGAACTATTTCCATTGATAAGTAACCTTAATTAAAGAGTTTTTTTCTGAACATACCTTAATTTAAACATCAATATAGGCGAAAGTTTGATAAAAGGGCATCATTGCTATTACTTTTCATAAGCTTCTATGTCACCCATGTCGTTGTGAAAAAAAAACAATAACAGTTGTAGTGGTTGCTACAACTACTTTTATGATGTTGCTGGTGTTACAATCCATATATCTGAGTTGCAAAGACACAACAAGATACTAATATATTTGGTGGCTGATCGCTGCCGCAGCCACCAAGTTAGTCTTCTGAAGCTAGACAAATAAACAATATCCTTAATTTGCAACTTTACATTCAAACAACTACGAGAGTTTATGGAATATTAGTGGTTGCTATAATAAATGCCATGCATAAAGAAAAAGCATATGAAACTATACCATAATTTTATATATAAAGTAAATGATTTGTAATCAACTATAGTAAAAAAAAACATTTTATCAATTTATAAGTTTTTTATAGAAATTATAACTTACTAGGGTTTGATTTAAAATTTGCCCTAGAGCCACTCCGTAAAAAAGAAAGCTATAATTGTAAATCACGATCAAATTTATGGAACCAAGTACAAAGTTTAATGGGTTCTCCTATAATACATTGTTAATCTTTGTTATTTAAGTTTTTAATTTTTTACATTTAATCCTTAAATAAAAATATTAAATTATAATCGCAGTATCTAATATATATTCCAAAACTCCATATCTTCCTCTGTCGAAATAAGATTAGGGTTCACTTTGTTGATATACTTAACTTTTCATTTTAAAAGTATTAAGTTGTGATAACTTGATGTTACATTAAAATAAAAACGATATTTAATTTACAACAAAACTAGTCTTGCCTACTAGCCTTGACTACATAATGGACTGACTATCCCACTGTCCACTGATCGCATGCTACAGTCCACCATGTTAACTATTTAGACCGAAGCCCGATCATAGACTGACCAAATAGCAATAATTTAGTTTCGAGTGGAAATCAAACTTGTGACCAACATTAGTACATGCTGAGTCTCAAGAACTTACTACAAGACTTAAAAATTTAAATGCTTTCATGCCAGGGAAGCTACTCTCTGAGAGTATTGTTTTTGCCACTAAAATGGTGCCAAATTGCAAATAAACAAATGCATCCCTAGAGCAATGCTGAAGCTTGACCTTCGCAAAGCTTTTGATTCTATCAACTGAGATTTTGTTTTGGCAACTCTGAAAGGTCTGGGATTACTTAAACGATTTGTGCACTTGAACTTTGAGTGTATTTCGATTCCATCTTTCTCAGTCTGCATCAACGACCAATCAAAGAGCTTTTTCAAAAGTACAAGAAAGCTACAATGCATATTGTACATCTCAAATTTTGGTACATATAAAAGGTTTAATAGAATTAGTTTGACTATTTATATCACCCAAGTGTATTTTTAATTAAATAATTTGCTCTTGTTTAAAATAAAATATATTTGTTAATAGGATTTAAAATAAATTAAAAACATAAAAGGAGATTCATTGACAGATTGCAAATAGTGTTTGATATTGTGTCTACGTTGGCCACATCTTTTATATTCGAAAGTCAACCAAACATATTCAACATCAACTATAGAGTAAATCGTTTTCATCATCTGCAGTGATTCTTAAAGGAAAAGCTTTCCCCACAACTTGTTAAAGACTGCATAAATCAGACCACATAAGGGAGACAGCATCTATAAAACTGATCTGATACTTTTTTTTTGTTTTCTAATGCTTGCAAGACATGTTAGGGATTGTTACCTTAGGAGTTATCTTGTTAACTTCCTAATATTATCTTGTTAACTGTTATTAATTTTCTTTGCATCTTCTTGGGCTATCTTTCATGGTATTAAAGAAAAACGTTTTCTGTCAAAGATCTTTCTACGGTTTCTCATAACCGTGGTTTTATTTCCAGAACTTCATCTTCTCTATATTGATTTGTGTTTTTTACAAGTTAGAAAATGACAAACACCAAAAGACTATGATCTTATTATCATTTCAATTTTAGATTAGCAAATGCAACAGAAAACCATCACCTTTTCAATGTTCTGCTTATTCTATCGTACGAGATCATGTATCTTTAAAAGAAAGCACAAACAAATTTTCATTAACATGTACGATATTATACATATTACAAAAACTGGTTCATGAAGCACACAACAAAGGTTCAACATAGAAAACAAAATCAACATGCTTCTTTATATTTTATTTTTTTACTAAAAGCATGACAATTAATGATATAATAAAAGATGTTCTTCATAGCGAATCTCCAAGGTTTCATCCAATATTTGTAACGATTTAATTATACAAATTAGTGCACAAATGGATGTACTGAGCAGGATGCTCTCTAGCATGTTTCCATATCCTTTGAGCAGTTCGAATATGAATCGAAAACATTTCTGATACCTCTTGTGTGGCATTCCCTTTCAGTTTTCCGTATAAACTCCTTTGCCACAAAGCTTTGAAAATTAACTCTCTTTGACAAATAGTCAATTTCTTTTTCCTCTTACGGTTACCATTAACATTATCAGCTTCGAACGGCGCTGGTACAAAATAGTTAAACCCAAATTAAAAATGACTTTCTTATATTACAATCTAACTCACTATATTTTCTACGTTCCTACGAGTGTTCCATGCAACGATCTAAAAAGGGTTAATAGATGTATACAATATTCCTTTATGCATGCTTTAATTTATTAGTTTATACATTTATCAATGAAACTATTTACGTAAATTTATATTTGTCTGATTAAGATATTAGTCTAAAGTACAAGAAACCAGAGTCGGATTTGAGATTTCGGGGATTCGAAACATTTTCTAAAGAAATTTTATAAAAAAGTTTTTTTCGTAACTTTATTCCTATGTTAAAAACTTCAAAAAATTTTGGGAATCGAGGCTAGTGTTTCACCCGGCTGTACCCAGATCTGGCCCGCTAGAAACGTATATCTATAGATAAATAATTTAGAATATGAAAATTGCCATTATGCCATATTTCATTACATCTTAGATTTATTAAATAAATATTTTGATTTAGTTTACCTGGATCTTCAACCAAATCATCATCACTTTGTTCAGGATCTTCCATGGGTGGGCTTGAGTTCAAATCGAAGAGATAACCATCTTCATCTGGCGCTGGTACAAAATAGTTAAACCCAAATTAAAAATGACTTTCTACTATTATAATCCAACTCATTATAGTGTCCTCGTTCCTACGAGTGTCCCATGCAACAATCTAGAAAGGTCAATAGATCTATACAATATTCCTATATGCATGCTTTTATTCATTAGTCTTATAAATGAAACTATTTACGTAAATTTATTTGTTGGATTGAGATATTAGGTTAAAGTAATGGAAACGTATATTTATAGATAAATAATTTAGAATATGAAAATTTTCATTATAACATATTTTATTACATCTTAGATTTATTAAATAAATATTATGATTTAGTTTATACCTTGATCTTCAACCAAGTGATCAACATTTTGTTCAGGCTCTTCCATGGGTGGGGTTGAATTAAAATCTATGACAATAGGATGTTTTGAGGATGATGCATGACTCATCATTGCAATGTTATCTAAATAAAGCGAATTATTTTTATTGTTTATGATTTACTCAGAATCCATGTAGTATTTATATAGATGAAGGTGAAACTTTTGACTCCTCTCTATTTATTCTTAATAAGGAACATGACAAAAAGGTATTTAAAATATTTCCTACGTTGTGTCTTCAATAACATTTAATTCCAAAGACTAAGACATGAAACATTTATGACTTCATAGTCAATGATATAAACGACCAACCATTTAGTCTAAGGAGCACATTTATTTATTTTTTGTTTTTTTCGGTCAATTTTTTCGTGACGGATATTAAGTTCTTACTAAAATTCTTTTCAATTGGAGTTTAGAAAATAGATTAATATAGGGAATACAGAAGAATAGATGATAAACATGAATAGCATTCATTCTACATGAAAAATATTAATGACTGCTGAGTATTTCATTTTGTTTTACAGATAAATGAATAATACAATTTTAAATATTTTTTTTGTAAATAACACTTTTATACTATCATATGACATTGTTAATACTATCATTCAAACCTAGCTAGTGCTGTCTTCATTATTCAAAATTAACTTAAAATGGCATATTAGATAAATGTTGAGTTATATATGGATATCTAACTTGTTAGCATCATCCATCTTTGATACCATATTTTCATTATATCTTCTTGAATCTTAGTTTATAAGTTTAACATATCAAATATTTCGTTGAGCTTGACCATCTTTAGTTTTAGAAATTGACGACACGTGTTGCTTATATGTTGATTATAAGGGTATCCGCAACCGTGGATCTCTCTTAGAGTCCTTAGGAATAGTGTTTTTTTAATTTTTTAATTATTATTATTTTTTTTTTCAGATTTTAAAAAAAATTAAAAAAAACAAATACCAACCAATCACGGACCGCCACGTGTCGTGAATAGTATAAGGATCAATCCTTATATAAGGATTTTTTAGAATGAATCCTTAACTTTTTTGATTATTTAATTATTATTTTTCATAAGGATTCCGCTAAGGATCCACCATTGCGGGTGGCCTAAGCGTTACTGAGATTAATATGGAAACGTTGCCATTATAATTTTCTTTGTCATCTACATACATACTCAGTTAAAATTCTGCAAAACAATACTGGTAGCTCTATATCCATATAAACGATAAAAATCGATTATTTCTGAGCATTATGTGTAGATTGTCCCCCCTTTATATTCTACATTTGGGGTTTATGGATGAACTATGAGTGATTAAAACTTTTTTTGAAAAATTGAATATCTTCTAAATAAATTGCAAAGACAGGTTATTCTGTTGATTTCGAACTATTTTTCTCAATTGAAAACAATAAGTTGCAAACCTTACATGAAACTGTCATAAATTCCTCAAGTTTCCATTATCCAGATGAGGGTTTCTAATTCCGAATAGAGGGGATGAAAGGTTGGCTCTCGTGTTCCTTACCTCCATCAACCCATCAAATCTTCTAAAGTACTATACCAGTCTTATTTCGAGTAACTATCTTAAACTTTCTATGATCCATTCGTAAAACATCATTTTCTTAATATTTAAGGTAATGTGGATAACTCTACCTCCCTAAAGTATTATAATAGTCTTGTCCCGAGTAACTATTTTAAGCTTTTCATGATTCATCCATAAATCACTATCGTCTCGCTATTTGAGGTAATGTTGAGGATTCCACCTCTCTAGATTAGGTGACCCGTTGTGATATTGATGTTTGTGCCTCAACCTAAAGTTTAAGAAAAAAAATTATGCTATTTTCTGAAACTTGAATCTATTTATCAAAATAGTAATTTGATATTTCAAACCGATAAAATGGTCAGAAAACTCAATTACGAAATAACGTTTTGATGCTCATTGTTTGCATATTATATTAATCAACAAAACTATATGGGAAAGAACCCCCAAAATACAGTTACAAAAAAAAAGAACCCCTTAAATATACACTTCTGTCTTAACATAAGTTTAACCGAAAATACATTCTTTAAAACAGTTGATTATAGACTTACAGTGTACAGACTGTATACTTAGTGTTTAGTGTGTCTTACGAGTTACATGATCTTTGTCTGTTCAAGTAAATATGTAAATAGAACCAATCATGCTTTCGCGGGGATTAACAAAAATTATGTTGTCACCATTACTATTGACACCCCAGTTAAATTACAACAGTGGATAGATTAATGTAAAACAGCTATACATTTCGGTTGATGTGTTCGTTTTACACAGATTCACTTTTTTTTACAATCCAGCGACGGTGTTGTATGTACCATATACAGCAAAGAGCAACCCGCAAAACACTATGAACACATCAACAGATTTGTTCCATAGATTCAGCGATGGACCGAGCAGCGTGAGGTGATAGGAAGCAGGTAACACAAATGATATGAGTGCACACACAGTACTTCCAACCAGAGATGCAAATGTACCAAAGCCAGGGACTAACGACGCTATAGCTGCGAGTCCTACCACCAGAAGCGTCCTCGTGATGAAGATTACGTATCTGGAGACTGAACCTGTCTCGTTGCTGTACTGATGATGATGATGCTTTTGAAGGCACTCGATCCTTTTCAGTTTCTGCTCTATGATCTCATTAAGGGGATGTACCATGATGGGGAATGTAAACGTCAATCCCACACATAAGCCAATCTGTTTAAACCGAAAAATGATAAGCATTTAGTTTCCATAAAGCTAAGAGCATCCGCAGTAGAAAGTCTTTCACCAAAAATAATAATAATATTATAATAAAAGAGTTTCTCAGAATTTACTCATTCAAAAAAATTCTTCTATTATAATATTATTAGTTTTGGTGAGAGATTCTTGTCGGAAAATTTTCATAGCAAATGTTCTAAAAGCATGATTAATGCAGGTTTTCTAGGCTGGGATTCTTAGCGAAAAGTTAAGAAACTGTTTTCTAACTTTTAACTAAAAAAAGTTAAGGACCGACTCTTATCTAAGAGTTTTAAGAGTCGGTCTTAGTTTTTTTAGTTCAAAGCTAAAAAACAGTTTCTTAACTTTCGATAAAAACTTCAACCTAATAAACCTGCATTAATCATGGTCTAAGATCTTTTAACTAATCATGGTCTAAGATATTTTAACATGATCAAGACACACTCATAACCAAGACAGAGCAATATAAACATTCACAATGGCACAGTTTTTTACCTGCACAGCAATGGCAGACCAATTATTTGGAAGGTTAAGCGTGATGATATCCTTAGTTTCATCTCCATAAGCCATATAACCACAAAACCCAAACAACATGTAGACAAACGTAATCCCAGCAAGAACTTTACCTAACAACTTAGGGAAAGCTTCTCTCTCCCTCATAGACCCTTCAAGAGCCAAAGTCATTGCAAAACCTTCAAAACAGAACACAGCAACTCCTCCAGCAAACGGTAAACCACCAACGGTGGAAGCAATAGCTGTTCTGTCACTAAACGAGAAGTCTCCACCGACCACCATCTCCACATTCTCTTTAACAACGAAACACATGGCTATGATGTTGCAAATGTCAGCAAAGATGCTGAAAGGCGAGAGAGCTGATAAAGAAGTGATCCAAGACAATGCAACTTCGATTGGGACGAGAATCAAGATGAAAGAGACCATGTTTAATCCGTATGAGCTGAATATGGATGACATGTTACGTCCTATGAACACTAGGTAAGCTACTGATCCACCGCATTGAGCGGTGAAGATGAGGAACTCGGTCAGGTACCGACCTTTTGTTCCCATACATTTGAATCCTAAGTCACCGTATGTTTTTGAATCTTCTTGTCCTTCTTCTGACTCTAGCTTGTCTCTGCATTGTATCTGTAACATATACATGTTGATGTTTCAGAAGATCACGAACAAGTTTGATAATTGTGGGGGGCGTTAGGGCTAGCTTAGTTGGATATTCTATTACCATATTCATAAATTCTATTTAGATTTTCTAGTTTTTGAGTCAGGTTTGGTTTGAATATCCAAAATCACCAAAATCTTTTTAAAAAACTACTGAACATTAACCAAAAATACTCAAAGAAAAGTATATAAATTATTCAAAAATCCGATAAAAGCTAGTCAAAAATCCCCTAAACTAACTAAGCTAATTAAAAGTAGTCTAAAATAACAAAAAAAAAATCTGGCATAAAACTCCCAAAATCTTCAAAAGTTCTCTAAAATATAACTACATTGATTATGTAAAAACTAATCAGTTTAATTAATTTTTAGATATTTTTGTATACTAGTTCAGACATATATTCAAAAATACCTAGCTTTAAATACATTTTAATGATCGGATTCAACTATTTTGGAAAGAATTCTAATTATCTTATAATCAATATCCGTGAAATTGTTCATATGTTGCAAATCTACTTTCTAATAGAATTAGAGATAATATAATGATCTAATTAATAGTTTACCCAGTATTAAAAAAATGGTTCGGATCAGATTCAAGTTTTTTCTAAGTGGTATTAGCTACAAGCCCCATATGCCTAATAGTGCTACCATATAAAAGACCAAATCAAATTTCATTTCAGGTCAAGAAGATCAATGACATAGAGACGAGAACTAACAAGGAGGAGCATGCAGTAATACGTGGCGAACCCAACGATAACAACGCCGAGAGATCCAGCGAACCATCCAGCGACGCGAAACGCGTAAGGAAGCCCAAGGACGCCTGTACCGACGATAGATACGATAATATTACCGAGCGTCTGAATAGCCGACGTTCTATCTCCGCCCGTTGCAGACGGAGAAGCTATTAGCGGAAGAGATGCATCGTCGCTCGCCGCCACGTCCTTGATCGCCATCTCCCCTAATATTTTTTTATTTTTGTTTTTTTGGATTGCTCTCTGGAAAGACGTACGAACTCTTCTCGCCGCCATTCTTATAGGTCCCGCCAAAGATTCTCCTCCCCTATGACGTGGGATCTCTTAAAGTCCCACGTGCGTACCACGCGATCCCGTGGATAGATTTGCGCCATATGAAGCCAATTACGGAATCCTTGCTTTTTTAGTTTTTTTTTTTTGATCAAATTCAATGATTTGTTTATGTTTTTAAAAGAGTGATTTAGTGAATTACCCATATTTGAAGCTCAAATTAGCAAAGTACCATTGATTAGACATGAAGGACACTGACACAACCATTTGACAAGAAAATACCGAGAATGCCCTTTCTATTTCTTCTCATTAACATGAAGCGTACAAACATGTGTTAATATATAACACTTCTGTTAACGTTTACAATATTTGTTAACAGCCAACACATTTATTTCCGCGAAGTGTAAAAATAATTGTTAACAGTTAACACTTCTGTTAACGTCTACAATATTTGTTAACAGCGAACACATTTATTAACGCGAAGCGTAAAAATAATTGTTAACAATAACGTCTACAATATTTGTTAACCGCTAACACGACGTCGAATCTAAAACCCAGAAAATTGATATCATCAAAAAATTGATGTAATTTAATTGTATGTATTTCTCTAATAACATATTTAAAATTATTTTTTAAGAATCAAAGTGAACTCAAAAATATTTAACATATTTATTTTGCATGTAATTCATTTTGAAAATGATAAGAGGAGAGAAGAGCATTGATAACGAAAATGAAAAAAAAAACTGACACACCCACATGTAAATGCAGGAAGGAAAGAGAGAGAGAAAGAAGGGCAATTTGGTCAGACAAAATAAATTAGTCCCATCATGGGTAAGTGACTAATATAGACCCCCATTTGGGGTGTATTGGCCAATTATCTCTTTTTAAAATGCAAAAACTCAGGTTTGAATTATTGTGTATATATACTTTATATTTATAAACAACAACAATGTGATATATATTTATTAATATATATAAAAAATAATGTTATATAGAATTGAATACAAGCCGTCCATCCTTATCATGTCTGCAACAACTTAATTTAGTTAAAGATAATCTTTATATTCTTACGTTTATACGTGCTTTTATTGTGTCACACGATGTCAAACCCAGTACATGCCGTATTGAAATTTTTGTTTTATCTATTTGTTTTTAGAAATTTTTGTTTTATCTATTTGTTTTTAGAAATTTTTGTTTCGTGTTGCTACTGATTTAGTCACGTAGTTGACTTTTTGTGTTCTAATAGAAATTTTTGCTTGTGTATATGTGAATTCCATCTCAGCTTTTTTGGATCCCAAGAGTGTTACATACTCTATATAGAGAGAGAATTGTTTTTGGTATTAATATAGGAAACAAGATTTTTTAGCAAAAAAAAAAAATAGGAAACAAGATCTTGGGATTAAGTAGTTAGTGAGATTATTGCATATGTTATAATCATGTTAACAAGTTGGTGAGATTGCATATGTCAACGTTAACTTCACAAATAAACATACAACTATACAAATATTAATTACATCATCATGGTTTTTATCAAAACAGTGTGACAAATCTGCATTTCACACTCACATGTAACATACAAAGCAAGACAATGACATTCTGTTCCATTAGACCACATACCCACATTCATCCAAATTGTTCCATCTAACATTAATTTTTTTCAATTATCTTGATTTCATTCATTGACAAAAACTTAGTGACGGCTCAGCCTTAATTAGACAAATAAACGCAAATTTAGGAAACTGCCTTAATCTACCGAATATCCAGAGATTAGAGCGCTCTACCATCCACCTAACACGCCTAAACTTTGACCATTAAGATTGAAAATCTCTAATCAAACAAGCTTATACCAAAGTTTCTTTTATTGACCGTTGAATGACTAAGTTGTGAGAAGATGTGTATTTTTAGTTAAAGGAAGCACGAAGACAATGTGGGTGATAGACACAACGAATAGCATGTATAAGCTTTCTTCTTGGTCCAACGGCTAAAGCACCCATTTGCTTCAGCTTCTCCATTGTCAAATTCGCCATTTGAAACTTGCTCATCCTCTGTCCTCTCAGCATCCTCTCAAACTCTCTCCCCAATCCTATTGATCCTACCCATTCGTTCAACCCTCCTGCTTTCTCAACCTTCTTCTCAAGATTCACTACTCTAAGCTTCTCGTTGTCCATAACCACAGACCTGCACATCACTCTAGGAAACCTTATAGCCTTGTGACTTGTATGACGGCTCCTTTGAATACCCAACCTTCTATCCGGATCCATTCTACGATCCTGCAGTGATCTCCTTGGACCTGGAGCTCTCCTCGTTGTGTAACTGCGATCCATCACCCTCTCTGGTTTGTCTACAGCTTGAAAATCAGCTGTTTCCTGAGCATCTGCTACAAAGTCTCTTGGCTCAGGTTGTAATTGAGATGTTGCAGGCTTCTGCAAAGTGCAATAGTCAAGTACAGGAAGAGAAGTCACCGCTGCTTGAACCATAGTAGCTTTCCGCTTCTCCTTGGCTCTTAGCTCAGCTTGTGATTGAGAAATTACAGGCTTCTGCAAAGTGAGATGCTCAGATACTGGAAGAAAAGGCTCCATTGCGTGAACAAGAGTAGCTTTGCGCGACTTGGCTCTTAACTCATCTTGTGAATGCGAAGTTGCAGGCTTCTGCAAAGTGCAATAGTCAAGCACAGGAAGAGAAGGCAATACTGCTTGAGCACGAGTAGCTTTGCGCGTCGTATCGGCTCTTAACTCAGCTTGTGACTGAGAAGTTACAGGCCTCTGAAAAGTGAGATGCCCAGTTACTGGAAGACAAGGCGCCACAGTGGTGGCAAAAGTAGCTTTGCGCGTCTCCTCAGCTCTTAACTCAGCTTGTGATTGTGAAGTTACAGGTTTCTGTAAAGTGATAGGTTCAGTTACTGGAAGAGAAGGCACCACTGCTTGAACACGAGTAGCTTTGCGCATCTCAGCTCTTAACTCAGCTTGTGATAGAGAAGTTGCAGGTTTCTGCAAAGTGCAATGCTCAGTTACTGGGAGAAAAGGCACCACAGTGTTCGCAATAGTAGCTTTACGCATCTCCTCGGCTCTTAACTCAGCTTGTAAGTGCGAAGTTGCAGGTTTCTGCAAAGTGGTATGTTCAGTAACCGGAAGAGAAGGCATCACAGTGTGAACAAGAGGAGCTTCATGCTTATCTGCTCTAAACTCAGCTCGTTTTTGAGAAGTTTCAGGTTTCTGCAAAGTGCTATGTTCAGGTACAGGAACATAAGGCACCATTGTGTGAACAGGAGTAGCTTTAACGTCTCTCAACTCAGCTTGTAACCGAGAAGTTGCAGGCTTCTGCAAAACGAAAGGCTCAGGTAGGGGAAGAGAAGGCACCACTGTGTGAAGAGGAGTAGTTTCATGCTTATCCGCTACTACATCTCCTAACTCAGACTGTGACTGAGAAGTTTCAGGCTTCTGCAAAATGAAATCTTCAGGTCGAGAAAGAGAAGACACCGTTTGCTGAGCAGGAGTAGCTTCATGTATATCCGCAGCTATAACGTCTCTTAACTCAACTAGCGATTTACAAGTCTCAGGCTTCTGCAAAACGAACTGTTCAGGTAGAGGAAGAGAAGGCACCACCACATGAGCTGCTTCTCGAGTATCAGCAACAAACAAGTCTCTAGGCTTCTCCGCAGTGAAAGGCTCAGGCAGAGGAAGAGAAGGCAAGACAATGATGACTCTCTGCTTCTTAACAAAAACCCAACCGTCTTCATCTCCATCAAAACCCAGCTTGGAAGAACCAATCCTGTTTGGTTCCAACTGCTTCGGCCTTTGCCTCGCCATTAAACCTGAGAGATCTCCAACAGACAGTAAGCTGAACAGTTATCTGCTTCAACACAAGACAGCACATTTTGCAACAAATCAATGTCATAAGAATCACATAGAAACAATATAGAATTGATTAGCGTAACAGTATAAAGTTGTAATCTTTATGTGAATTAGAGTAACAGCACAATTTTCATGAAAATGGGTTACCAAAAAGTGATTAGAATCGAAGCAAAAAACCAAGTGAATCAGCGAAGGGTTGAACAAAACCCTAGAATACAAGTTCCAATTTTTCAGCAAAGTAGAGGACAGATTGGGGATAAAGTCGGTAGCTTTCCGATTCAGAAGCGGCTAATAAGTAAAGGCTTGAAGAGAGAGATGTAAAAGAGGTCGTACCTTTGAGTTTCTGATGTCAGTGACCAACGACGATGACTATCGTTTAGCTCTCTGTCTCAGAGTCTCTGATCGGAAGGAGCATGTCTTATTATTTTATTTTTTTTGAAACACTCATGTCTTATTAATTTTTTTACACTTTCGATAAATCAATTCTCAAAACCTTACTAGACTTTTTTTTCTTGACAATTCCAAAGTTATCCAAATTTGAAAACTCCAACTAATTTTCTAAAGATCGATCCACCGGCAACAGACAAATTCAATTATTTTACGTGAAAATTAGATATCAGTATTACAGATAATTATAAATTTAAAACGTTTATACTTTTCAAAATTATCCATATCATCTGACCACGTATGTGTGATTACTACACCATATTTCTTAATCAAGATATTATTTTAGATTAATATTTTTGTTGACTTTCAGATTAGTGGTATTTCAAAATCTAAAATTCTCAAACATTATATGTTAGAAACTAATTTTTTTCTTAAAATAACATATTTAAGTATTTTAAAAGATTACTAATAATAATTTAAAATATATAATTTTTATGACTTGGCATTAGCCATTACAAAATAGCAAGTGCTTTAACAATTTTCCAAAATGTTTTTAAATTTCTAACTCCTTTTAATGAAATCTATAAAAATATTGCAAATGCTGATATTTTATTCCAGCCTTAAATACCAAAAAATATAAAGAATAAAAAACAGGGACATTGTGGAGGTAAAAAATAAAATAAAAAAATTTCTAATCCTTACTATAAAAAGAAGAAAAAGGCATCTAAAGAGAATATACATCTCTAAACTCCTTGAGAAAATGGTGTAAAAAATCATCCAGATCATGCCTCCATGTACTCTTCTTATTAAGGTTAAAAGACACCTCACATTCCCAAATCTCAGCCGTTCATATCAACATAATCAACTCATCCTGAACGTTCGTTCATTCATCATCGTCTCCTCTCCTCGTCCCTACCAAAAATAACCTCTTCCCCAAAACACGAGACAGAGTCAAAAAGTCATAAACACACACAGAGAGAATCAAAAACCCCTTCCACCGATTAATATTTAGAAAACAAAAACAAACAAAAAATCAAAACTTTCTCCAAACAAAAACAGATTTTTCATTAGGGTTCTTTATCATAAATTTTACATTTTTATTGTTTCCAATTACCAAAACAAATCCAATTTATATAAATTTCATTCTTTTACATAATTTTGACTCTGTCTCTGTTTCTGGGTTCGTCGCCGAGAGGTAAAGCTTCAATTTTTTTGCGTTTCTCTCTATACCAATTGTAATTTTACGATTCGAAGAGCTTTTGTAAGGTTCTAGATGATCTAATTCATATAAAGTTTGAAACTTTACGCAGAATTGTCTTCACCTGAGATCATCATCATCATGGCTTCGTCTTTGTTGTTGTGAGAATCATTGGATTAGCTTTTACAGATGGAACCAGGAACAGAGTCTTCTCCTTCCAAAGACCCAATCCAATGCTGCGACTGTGGATGCCATTCCTCACCACGTCCCTTAAACCGCTCCGTGAAACGCAGACACGACGACCTTGACGGTTCATCTAACCCTAAAGTCCATATAGAGAACGAATGTGAATTGCTAAGAGAAACTGTCACCAGCCAACAGCAATCTATCCAGGAGCTGTATGATGAGCTGGAGAAGGAGAGGAACGCTGCAGCTTCAGCTGCAGATGAGTCAATGAACGTGATGCAGAGGTTGCAGAACGAGAAGGCTGAGCTTCAGATGGAGCTGAGGCAGTATAAGCTTTACGTTGGGGAGAAGATGGAGCATGATATGCAAGAGATGTTGGCTTTGGAGGATTTGGTGAATCAGAGGGAACAGACTATCTTGGCTTTGACTTGTGAGGCTCAGGCTTATAAGCATAGGATGATGAGTTATGGTCTCACTGAGGCTGAAGCTGAAGGGGATAGGAGCTTGTTGTTGAGTCCTAACCCGAGTTCTGAGTATGATCTTCCTGCGTATGAGTATCCTCCTTTGAAGTGTAATATAAATGAGAACCATGATCCTCTTGAGTCTGATATCTATGTTGCTGATGATGGAAACTACCCACCAACTAATTCTCCTTTGAAGACTTTGGATCAAAGAATCAGCGAGATGGAGACTAATCCTAGCTTTGCTCAGCTGGAAGATGGTTTCTCGAGTGCCAGAGAGAGGGATGTTAAGGAGAAGATGGTGGTTGGTCAGAGTCCTAGGCCTCAACGACATTTCAGGAGGATGTCTACTAAAGAAGTTAGACCTGATGTTTATGTCGAGTCTCCGAGGTCTAAGAGAGTTGCCAATGTCTCATATACAGAGAATGTTAATGCTAAAGATGACTCTTCGGATATAGGAGATGACATGAGTGATAGAGTTTACACCATTGATTCTGTCCATCACGGTGTGTCTTCTCATAGTGGTGTAACTGCGCAGAAGCTTGAGGCGGAGACTTCTGATGGCAATGTGGTTTTCCCTAGAGAACAGATGGATCTTGGTGATCCTGATATAACGAAACTCTACACGAGGCTTCAAGCACTGGAAGCTGACAGGGAATCAATGAAACAGGCGCTTATCTCTATGAGGACTGAGAAGGCTCAAATGGTACTGTTGAAAGAGATTGCTCAACACTTGTCAAAGGAAGTTGTTCCTCAACGTAGGTTACCATTAAGGAAAGCATCCACTGATGGTCCATTGCCTTTCACGCCAGTCTTTAAGGTGATTCTGCACCCTTCTTCCCATCTCTTGTGTTGTTTTGTGTACTAATAGGAAGCATCGTCTTCTAAAGCTATGTCTCACTCTCTAACTGGTTTCTTTTGGATTATTGTTGCTATGCAGTGGATCTCTTCATTTGTTTCCTGGAAAAGAAAGGCTCGTCGAAGCAAGTAAGTAGATCTTATTGCTTTAAGAATAACCTTGTACTTGATACAAAGACAAAGTTGATCTCTTACACTAGAATCTCCTTCTAAGATATTCCAAAACACATAGACATTGTTTCTTCTGATAGTTAAAAGTTGATGTTGGTACTTTGAAACTTAGATTCAGTCTCTGATGCAAATGAAACTATGTTAGGTACATGTATGGGATGTCAACAAACAACATGGGACTGCAAATGCTTCTAGAAAAGGTCCCTAGATCACGAAAATGGCGATGCCTCAGGAGCACACAAGTGTGAAACAGATCCAATCCTTCCAAGCCAAAATCATTCTCCTGACACTCTAGTTTTCCAAAACCACTTAAGTATCAGTTGCTGATGAATTGCATTTTCGTAAAATGTGTGTGTTTTTCTCCAACTCGAACTGGGTTCTCATGTTCTTGGGTTGCAGTCCTATTCGTTTTTTTTAATTCATTCTGTTAATCCCTCCAATGTTTTAACTGTTTGTATAAAAAATAATGGGGTTGAAGAATGAATTTTATAACTAAAGAGGCTATACAATCTTTGTATGTATGGTGTCTAAATATGAATTGTTTTATTGGTTTTTCTATATTTTGGAGATGGATCATGATTGTTATACTAATTTAATACCTTGTTTGTTTATATCATATAAGTTTTTTTTTGTCTCCACAACAAATATGTCTAGAACAAGTAGAAGACATTGTTAGAGCTCCCAATGCGTCACCACTCTTGTCCAAACAAAATAAAAACTCATGTCCTAAAGTTGAGTTTTCGATCGTCAGGCGCATTAATAGCCGCCCAAGTGGTCTCCACGTAAATATCTCCAAAGGTGGGCCAATGAAAGCCTCTCAAAGTCTAGGTCGTATACTTAGAAAAAAATGCATTTTGAGAATGTTCTTACTTGTACTTAGGGATCTAATAATACAGTAATTTTTAATATTTGTGATTTGTTTTGTATTTTAAAAATATTTAATTTTCGATTTACTTAATTTGCTTCGAAGAAATACATCGGTTTTCCAGATTCCAAATTCTTTTTGGATATTTGCGAATACTTACGAATATTTACGAATATAAATAAATTTAAAAAACAATACATATTCTTTTTCCAAAACTATATTTAACATAATACAAAATAAATAAATAAAAAATTAGTAAAATTATATGTTCTATAAATTTTAAGATATAATTAAATTTTCTAATAAAACACAAAATGTTAAAAAGTTATAATTTTTATAAAGATTTGATATTTCTTTCTTCATTTAATACTTTTATAAGCAACTTTATAAATAAAATTAATAAAAATGTTAAAATTTTATATTATTTTTATATACATCTATTTTTATAAAAGTCAGAACGAATCGGATATTCGATTCTAAAATTTTTAGTCTTTGTGGTTTGTCTCATTTTTAACGGATATTAAATTTTAATATTTATTTTGCTTCGATGACTTATGAATATTCAAAAAATTTAATCGAATCAAAATAAATAACGAATCAAATCAAATTTAACAAATAAAATGTCTAGACCTGCTTATATTACACCTTAATATAAGTCAATCATATGAATGATGATGCGTACATATACCAGACAACCGATAATTCTAATGGACACGAGCTTAACGCACATAATTTATTTTGTCATGAGCCTTTATGTGACACGATTCGATTTGTCACCTACTTGATCTTCTTGATCTGACGTTTTGTAGATCTTATTATATTGCAACCAATCTTCTTCTTTTCTGGTAAAATATTGCAGCCAATCTTATAATATATATTTCCACGAACGAGAACTTAATAAAAATGTAAACTTCGCAACTTATATTTTGGGATAGTTTCAATATGTTCAACTTATATAATAAGTTACAAAAGTATATCGTATATAAATTATTTAAAAAAATGGAACTATACGTCTTAGAAAAGACTATTATATCTTCTCTGTTCATATATGTTGACCTTCAACTAACAAACATAAAATTCCCGTGAATGATAGTATATTTTTATTTCTTTTTTTTTGGTTAAAAATAGAGTTTTAGTTTTGCTGACCAGCGAAAGTCAACCTAGTCAAAACAATATAAAGAAACTGTCTTATTCCTACGTAGTAATTAACTATATTTCATAAAACATTGTAGCAATAAAAACACGTTAATAACCCTAAACAAATAAAACTAGGAGAGAGCGTATATGAAAAAAACTATAGTTTAGATAATTACATGCATGATTAATGATTTCATTGACATAAAAGAAACATACACACGTGTCTATGTTTGATAGAAAGTTTACAAAACATATGTTAATTAGTGGAATTCAAAGCTAAGACCATTCAGACAAAGTCTGTCCTCGAGTAAACGCAGCCGCCATCTCTTACCGTCCAACATATGTTATATAGTATCATTAATATTATACACACACCAACTCTTTAACAAAACCATTTTATACGTTTTTGCTTTTCTTTTCTTTCAAATGGATCATGAAGATGAGGAGGAGATCGAGATCCCTAACTACTTTATCTGCCCAATCTCATTAATGATTATGAAAGATCCAGTCACGACCGTTTCTGGCATCACTTACGACCGTCAAAGCATTGTACAGTGGCTAGAGAAGGTTCCATCATGTCCCGTGACGAAGCAGCCTCTTCCTGTAGACTCAGATCTTACGCCTAACCATATGCTTCGCCGTCTGATTCAACACTGGTGCGTCGAGAATGCAACGCATGGTGTTGTGAGAATCCCTACGCCTAGAGCTCCCCCGGGGAAGCCTAACATCGTCGAGGAGATCAAGAATCTCAAAAAGTTTGGACAAGAAGGTATTGTATAGGTTTTGTCCGGTTATTTCAGTTTTCGGTTTGATCTGCAAATTTTAGTTTGGTTTTGGATAAAAGATACAGTAAAAAGATATAAGCGTCAAGAAAACGTTAACTAGACAATTTTATAAAAGATTAGTATCTAAGTATGGAACTAAACGTTCTTGTAAAAAAATTATTTCACTTGTGATAATTAGCCGGGTTAAATCGATTTTTAGAACATTGTAAAATTAAAATATAAATAAAGCAATCGGTTCAGTTGGACCAAATTCAAGTTTGAATCGTATGTTCAGCTTTAACTTTCCTATAACGATCGTTAAGATTGACATTTGGTTCGGTTTAAAATGAACAGCCTTAGGAAGAGAAGATGCGTTGAAGAAGCTTGAAGTTTTGGCAATGGAGGGAGAGAGAAACAGGAGACTGATGTGTGAAGCAGGCGTACATAAGTCTTTGATCTTGTTCATAGTCAAGTGTACTCGTCAAGAAGATGAAAAAGAAGAAGAAGAGGGACAACGTTGTATCAAAAGGAAGCTAGATGGGTCTCTACGTCTTCTTCACTTGATCGGTGTTCCATTAAATGACGCAAGAACAATCTTGATCGAGAATGATCGGATCTTGGAATCGTTGACTTTGGTTTTAAACCAACAAGACTTCCTCAACAAGGCTTATACTATTGTCCTCTTGAGGAACCTGACTGAAAACACATCCTCTCATATCGTGGAGAGATTGAGTGCCGAGATTTTCAAAGGCATCATAGGGTTTCTCAAGGATGTAGTGAGTAGTTTCAATCGCGTAAACCCTAGCGTGAGCGCCACGGTACAACCATCAAACTCTAGAGTGAGAAACAAGGCACCATCAAAACTTGATTCTAGCGTGGTTATTAAACAAGCTGTGACCGCTGCATTGATGCTTCTTCTAGAGACCTCTTCTTGGAGCCGGAACAGGACCATCCTTGTGGATCTCGGTGCGGTTTCGGAACTCATTGAACTCGAGATAAGCTCAACAGGCGAGAAGAGAACCACGGAGCTTGTGTTGGGAGTCTTGTCTCGTCTATGTTGTTGCGCAGATGGTAGAGCCGAGTTTCTTGCACATAGAGGCGGAATTGCGATTGTGACAAAACGGATGTTAAGGGTTTCGGCTGCAGCAGACGATAGAGCTCTCTCTATACTAGGCACAGTGTCCAAATACTCGCCGGAAAGCGAAGTGGTGGAAGAGATGGTCAGCGTCAAGACGGTGGATAAGCTTTGTTCTGTCGTAAGAGTAGACTGTAGTTTGAGCTTGAAGGAGAAAGCGAAAGAGATACTTAGAGATCATTTTGATGAGTGGAAGAAGTTTCCATGCATTGATGTAGCTCTACTTACTAAGCTTTTAAGCTCTTCAGCCAAAGATTTACTCACCGAGTATTACTCACGAGTTGGTATTTAACACACTTTTTCATAGTGTACCCACAAAAATATTGTATGCATTCAATGAGAATCGACCCCTCCATCGACCAATTACAGCAACTTTTGCTTAGAATCTAGATGATGATGTATATAGTTAGAGATGCATCACCCACTGATTGATTCTTTGATCTCTCATTAGCTTATCAAGTGTAACAAAAACCACACCGGAATTATACTTGAAACAAATTGTATGGACATACGTCAATGAACACAAACACGGCACTAGCTTTTTGAATTCAAGATCATCAAAACTCAACAAAATCAAAATTTAAAGAAGTCTAAAGTTTGTCATCAGAGAAAAATACTTATCGCCTTCGCATACCACGGCCACGACCTCCACCGCGTCCTCTTCCCATTGCACCTGCGGCAGCATCTCCCTGTGCGCTCTCAGACTGCATTTTTTGTTTATACAATTATCAACATACATAATCAAAACATACAAGGGAAGTAAATGAGAGCAAATGTTAATTACTTTAGGGTTCTTCACGGTTTCATCCACACTTAGAATAAGGCAAGCTGCTTCAGTTGCAGCGTTTATAGCATTAATCTGCCACAAGAAAAGGGACACAATCATCAATAAACCTTTCTATGAAAGATATTCACACAGAATACAAACATTCCCAAGTAACCATTTTCAAAGTTGGCACAATATTCCAAAACCAGAGAGAAGCTTGTAGGATCTTGCAATACCTTCACAACTGCTGGTTCCCAGACGAAGTTAGCAAATGAATCGGCGATTCCACCAGTGTTGATGTCCACTCCATAAGAAGCTCCTTCGCCTGTTTTAACACAAGACATGATAGCATCATCAAATGAGATTAATGTGCCTATCAAAAGATTATTTACATCAAGCTTGAGAGCGTGAAAGAATGCTCACCGCTTTGCATGGCGTGTTTTTGTCTTAATTTATTTAGGACATCAGTTGCATCAAATCCAGCATTGTCACATAGTTGTCGTGGAATAACCTGTAATACACACCCCAAACGGTGTGAATTCAAATATACTTTTCAAAAGTGAAGCAAAAAATAAAAATAAAAATCCGGTCAAGTACTCAAATATCAATTTTGACCCTACTTGGTAGTTTAAGAGGTTCCTATTGTACATAACATAGAGAAAACAGAAAACACATCTCCTCTATCAATGCCTACTAACACAGAACACAGCTACGAAGCTCATTTTAATTTACGCATAGCAAACAATTATGTAATTTTCAGATATCGAGAGGGAAAAAGCAAAACATTCAAGACAACCAGAAGTGTACCTCGAGGGCCTTTGCATACGAGTTGATGAAAAGCTGTGACTTTCCAGCAATTGTTCGTGAATGCTGCCTAAGGTACTTGCTTACCTCCATCTACAACAAGAAGCAGTTTCTTTCATTGTCTATGTTATTAACCTATGTGCAAAATTTTAAAGCTATGAAGGATACTCACATCTATAGCCCCACCTCCAGGAACAACAGTTGAGTTCTTCACAGCTCTTCTCACAATCATAATAGCATCATGTAAACTCCGCTCAGCTTCTTCGATGAACTGCCATTAACATTTCAAAGAAAGTCATATCAGTGCTGATTTTCGTTTTCATTAAGCCTCCAATATATCATGTATACCTGATCAGCACCACCACGGAGGACGATAGTTGCTGTACGTCCAGAAGGGCAACCACTGAATATGTTAAACCTCTCCCCACCAACTTGTTTTTCCTCAAATATCTCACAAGTTCCGAGAACCTGTACGGTGTACATATTTTAAGAAAAAAAACTGATTTAATGGAACATAATCGACAAGTCGCTGAGAGCTTGTTAGCATATCTAGATAGCAAGCAAAGAGATTCATTTTTCACTAGCCTCGGGTATTATATTGTTAACACTTGTCTGAACTGTTCCTCCAGCCGCAGCGGCCACGCGATTAAGATCTTCTTCTGCTACACGGCCAGCGCAGAAAATATCACGATCTGCAAAATACTGCAAAAAAATGCCAACAGAGTTCAGTTAAATCACCAAAATACTCTTGATTAATACGAAAAATGAAATAACAAGAGCAACGAATATGATTGATTTCTGACGAACTAAAACATCTTCATACACTAAAACATGGTGCCTATAACCAACCAATTTTATTATGCCTCAAAGATGTCAATAGTCAATTGAACAATCAGGAATCGACAAACCTGAGTAGCTAGATCACCAATAGCCAATCGGGAAAGAACAACTTTTGCTCCACTTTCCACACATTTGTCTAGCTTGTCATAAATGATATTCCATTCTGCATCAACTATAGACTGGTACTGTGATGGATCTGACAGCCTGTGAACAAATGACAGGACTCAAGTCGAATCAGGATTCAGGCCAAAAGATGATTAATTGAAGGGGACAATTAACAGAACGAGGCAGATTCCCAACCTAATCTCAGCGTTTTCCTTCTCAGATTTCAACTCCAGTTCGATGTTAAGCAAAAGAATTTTGGGATTATCAAACTTCTTCGGCTGTTGTTCAAAACCCGCATATGAGAATGTCTTTTTGAAAGCCACACCATCAACTAGGAAAGAGTCCCGCATGTTACCGCCAGGAACCTGCAAAGAAAACCAAAACAATAGCTTAGAAGCACCACTAACCTGGCTGTAAAAGCATCAGCACAAATGGAAATTCTATGTACAGGCCTTGGATATTGACAATTCCCAATCTAAGACAATCTGTTATATATGTAAATCATTTGTACCATGTAGCACAATGCCATTTCTCACTTCCTCAAATCTTACTAGAACTTGGAAATGAAATGCAGTAATGGTTGTGGTACATGGTTGCGAATAGAAAACAGCTAGAAATGATGTAAGCGCAATTTTATTCAAATTGTGAAGAAGCTATGTAGAAATCCATTACTAACCAGAGTTTAAGTTGCACGATAAACGGAACATAACACAAGTTGGACATAGATGCATAATAAATTAAAAAAGAACGAGTAACATGAACTTAACACCCAATGCAAGGCCAATTTAAGAGCTTCAAAAGAAGTCATTTACCTTTTTGATCCCAATCAAATTTAGCCTGTCGTCATCTCCAATCGCCATAACAGCATCAACAACCATAGTAGCAAAAAACTCCTTTTCTCCACCAATAAGCTTAGAGGAAAGAGTGGTAGCAGCACATTTAGCCAACAAACCTTTCTTCTCCTCTACACTTTTCCCCTCAATGCTAACAGCGAGTTCTTTCACCTTCTCAATCGCCTACATCGTCAAACAAATAACCATTACTATAAAAGATCCAATAACTTAAAAAAAGACTTGCAATTTCACCAAGAAAAAAAGAAAATACAACAAACCAAAGTGCTTGCAGTACGGTAACTCCTAATCAAATTCTGAGAGTGAACACCATCCTCAACAAAAGGCTTAGCTTCCTTCAAAAACTCAGCAGCAAGAAGAACAACCGTAGTCGTCCCATCACCAACCTAACCAACAACAAAATAAAAACTAAAGCTCATGAACTCAATCATGCATTCTAAGATAATACAAATAATGAAGATCCAAGATCCAGCTCAATAGTGTTATAATCGCACTTCAATGAAGATCCAACTCAATCACGAACTCAATCACACATTCTAAGATCAGTAAATTGGACCACACTGAAGATTCAAGATCCAGCTCAATAGTATCGAGGCCCAATCTCACCTCTGAGTCTTGTGATTTGGCGATATCGACGAGGATCTTAGCGGCGGGATGGACAATATCGAGGAGCTTCATGATGGTAGCGCCGTCGTTGGAAATGGTGACGGATCCCTTATCGTCGTGGATGAGCTTATCCATCCCTCGTGGCCCAAGCGTGGTTCGAACCACATCGCCAACCGCCGTGACGGCGTTGATGTTGCTGATGAGCTGAGCTTTCCCCTGAGAAGTGTCTGTACCTTCCTTTAGCAGAATGATTTGCGGTTGCTGCTCACACCACAAAGTATATTTGCATCAGTCAGTATACGAACATAATATATATATATATGAATTCACAGAGAGTGTAGATGCAACTTACCATCATCGACGCCATTGTAGATGCGTTAAGGAGCTACGGAGAAGTGGGAGAGAATGGAGTGAAGGAGAGAGAGAGATTTAGGGTTTATTTTACGAGTGACGAGGTCGACCAATGGTTTTAGATCTAGACCGGCCGGTCGAATCGATAAATCTTTTGTTATATTCGGATACTTTTGTTATATTCGGATCCATTTCACTTTTTGAACCCAGCATATGTGACCGGGTCAAATTTAGTTTTCATTTTCTAGTTGACAACAACATTTAATACTAGCAATAATATAACTTATAAACTGAGATAACCATATAATTTCATACACTCTTATGTTAAATCTTATCGATAAACTAGTATGTAAAAAGACATTGATTCTGTTTCTATGTTTAAGTAGAAACCCATAACTCGTGATGTTCTCAATAGTTAATTTTATAGGCCAAAGTTTGAAGGTTGCATCTTCTTATAATCTTTCCCACCTTAATTTATGATTGTGATTAAGCATTTAGGTTTCTCTTTCTTATGTAGTTATATACATTCCTTACAAACGCAGTGGTAGCAGGAAAACTAATCGAATCTTAGGCCTAAGGTTAATTTTACATAGCATTGAAATTTTAATAGAAACAATTATTCCCATCCTTCTTTATATATCGCTTTCAATCTTAATATAGTAACCGTGTGTTGCACTGCTTTAATCAGCTTACCATACTTAGACGCTACACGCCACTTTCACCTTCCCTTCGCCGCCACCGTTACTTACTCGGAAGCTTCAAAGTCAACTCATTGAGATTGAGTCCTCCTCTTTTGACCTCTTCCTCCCTAAACCTTTTTAATACGTTAAATAATTCATTTGTACTTGTCCTCCCTCTCTCTATACTTTCTTCCGTCGTTCAATAAACCAAGTAGTTGAATCATAACGACTTTACGTTGGATCTGAATCTCTCTCTCTCTCGATGAACGATCTATTTTCAAGCTCATTCTCTCGCTTCCGCAGCAGCGGAGAACCATCTCCTCATTCCACCACCGGAGTTCAGATGACGACGCATCCGGCGGCGGGAGTGAACCTGGACAAGTTCTTCGAAGACGTAGAGTCTATAAAGAAAGAGTTAAAGGAGCTAGATCGTCTCAACGACACCCTCCAATCCTCTCACGAGCATAGCAAGACGCTTCACAATGCTCAAGCAGTTAAAGATCTTCGCTCCAAGATGGACGATGAAGTTGGTGTGGCTTTAAAGAAAGCTAAGATGATTAAGGTTAAACTCGAGGCGCTTGATCGCTCCAATGCTGCTAATAGGAGCCTCCCGGGTTGTGGACCTGGATCCTCCTCGGATCGTACCCGGACGTCTGTGCTCAATGGTTTGAGGAAGAAGTTGAAGGACTCCATGGAGAGTTTTAACCGCTTGAGGGAGCTTATCTCGTCCGAGTGTAGAGAAAGAGGAGGTACTTTATTGTCACCGGCGAGAATCCCGACGAGAGAACTTTAGATTGACTCATTTCTACAGGTTAGTTCAGTCTCTTTCTTCCATTCGCGTCACTCAAGATGAATGTGTAGAGCTGCAAAAATTCTGAACGAAAATCAAAACAATTGAAAATAATTATATAGAACGATAAAAAGTTTTTAAAATAGTTAAATAAACAGACGGATAAACAGAGTCGAGATTTGAACTTTTTCCTTCAACTCAACTCAACTCAATGGTAATACGTGACATGTTTGTGCTATTTTCTAATGCTAAGATGCATATGAACTGATATGTTTTGCAACACCCGAAACATAATCTACTAAAGTTACAACTGTGGTTGGTTCCAACAGGATTATATTTGTATTTATTTTTCCTATTGTTGTAGTTAATATGTATAGGAATTTAAAAGGAATTAGTTAGCTGAAACTAGACACGTTTGTATATGAGTGGTGTGTAACATTGGGGGACTCTTTATACTGTTTTATTACAGGAGGAAGTGAGAGGTTCTTGTAAAAAGCAATACAAGAACAAGGAAGAGGAAGGGTCTTAGACACCATTAACGAGATCCAAGAAAGGCATGATGAGGTTAAAGACATTGAGAAGTATCTCAGGGAGCTTCACCAAGTGTTTCTAGACATGGCAGTACTGTCGAGCACCAGGGAGCGCAGTTAGATGACATCGAGAGCCACGTGGGCCGAGCTAGCTCCTTTATCCGAGGCGGTACAGAGCAGCTACATACCGCACGGGTTTACCAGAAGAACACACGTAAATGGACATGTTACGCCATTATCATTCTCATCATCATCATAGTTGTTGTGGTTCTTGCTGTTGTTAAACCATGGCAGAACAACGGAGGAGGTGGTGGTGGAGGAAGTCAGCCAGTTCAAGGTCAAGTGCCACCACCAAGTCCTCCTCAGGCAAGGCGTCTTCTGTTACGTTGAAGTGAGTTTTGTAGTTTGCAAATATATTCTTTCTTTGGAAACCCTTTCATCAAACCAGCATCGTGTTTCTACTTATTACAGCTGAGTTTTCTTGTGAACCACATTTTTATTTGGGGAAATATTGAATATTTAGGTTAAACAAGAAATTTAGTAGATTATTTTGTGTATCTATCAATGTTGGGGGCTATATTTGTTTTTTTTTCTATCGTTTGTTGCTATATATGGTTGACGTATATAAGCATTTCGAATAAAACAATGTTAAAGATCAACCGGTATAACACAAAAACTATATTAGTCTTTGTATGTTTGCAAGTTGGAATATGATTTTTTGTTTTGGAATATGATCTCCTAACCTAAAAAATGTGTTAGAAAGTGGAAACAAACATAATCTAAAGTGGAAAGAGAAGCATTAGGAGATCTTAGCTGGAATAAAAAAGAGAGTAAAGTAGAGTAATTTGACACACTACCAAAGCTTTTCCAAGTACGAGTCATTCTTAAACTATCACAATGATAATATCAACGGTTTTCAAAATTTGGTTGTTTAAGATGATTTAGTTTCAAAGAAATCATGATCAACTTTTGCTTTGTACACTCTTCGCTTAACTTTAATTATCATTGTAAACTTCAAAATATATTTCATTATAAATGTTGTTTTATATTTTCAATATATATATTTTATAATTTTTTATCCCTATTTTTAGCTTATAAATTAAAAAAAATAAATAAACATTGTATTAATTAAGAAAATAGTAGAAAAAATAATAACTTTTAAAAATATATAAAAAAAAACTTTAAACGATGTATAAAATGAAAAAAGAGTATCATGGTATAAAAATGTCTTCTTCGTTAGTTTTCTATCATTACATGCATTATCTGACAGCAATCATGAATGAATGAATGTTGTGTTTAAGGAAATACATAAATTCGGTGACAACAATCATATGTTTTGTTGGATGTAAAAATCTTGACTAAATCCTAAATATATATATCATTGAATGTGCTATTTATTAAAATTAAACGACAATAAATTCATTGTATTGACTAATGACTATGACCATGACCATGACCATGAATTATATTGTTCGCTCGTGTTTGAACATAATCTAAAGTTCTACATTCTTGTTAACAAATTAATTAGTACTATTGCATTGACTATGACCACGAATTTTCCTGTTCTCTCATGATAGGAACGATAATTAACAATGCATCCACTATTTTTGGAAACAAATTTTACTTTTAGATTTTGAAAGTCAATAAAATATTAAAAACACATAACTATAACTTATTAATAAAATAAATAATCTCTCCTTTTCTACCATAAAAGAACCTGCAAATGCAGTATTTTTTCAGACAACCCAAAATCTAAAACTAAAAAGAGAAATCAAACTCATAGGGTGATCATGACAAAGAAGGTAAAACTTGCTTTGATGGAAAATGAAAACTCAAGAGCAGCAAGTTTAAAGAAAAGGAGGTCGGGGTTGGTAAAAAAGGTAAAAGAACTATCAATATTATGTGATGTAAAAGCTTGTTTGATTATGTTCTCCCCTAAGGAGGTTGAGCCAATGGTGTGGCCATCTGCTGAGGCGACTCGTGTCCTCCTCAATGACTTCTATGGCTTACCGCCTTTCATGAGGAAGAAGAGTGAGACGAGTCTGGAGTCCTATCTCAAGGAGAAGACGCAGAAGGTTCATGAGAATTTGAAGAAGACTCAGAAGGAGAACATGGAGTATAAGATGGATCAGTTGATGGTGCAACCAAATCGCTTACGTAAACTTTATGATCTTGACGTGAAGGAGCTTTATTCATTGATCTCTTTCTCAAGGGATACGATCATGCGTTTAAGGAAGAAGCTAGGGAACCATCAGCATGCTCCACTTCGCGATCCACCGGTGTATCCATTTGAAGAGCAAGCCAAGGAGCTTAGGACCACCACAGGAGGCGGCCAGGAAAATGAGAGAGCTAGGATGGTTAGCATGGGTGCTTTTAAGGAGAAGCAAAGTTACTACTTGATGGATGAATGGATTTTCCCATCTTTGAAGCCACCTTCCCCTCAAACTCATCAACAAACTATGATGGAAATGGCATCTTACAACAACAACACTCTAGACCCTAATCAGAGTTATCATCAATATCAAGGAAGTGGTAGCAATGGAGACCGTAATTTGGAGATGGAGCAGACTGGTCCACCAATGTTGCCCTGCCCTGATTTTATTGAGCCAGTGTCTGAGCCATACCCTTTTGATTTCATGAGCCATGAGGAAGGAAGCAACATTAACAAGAGCAATGACATAGATGATCGTCAAGTGCCACCACCATCAGCCAATGGAGCAACCGCAAAAGAAGGTAGCGTTGGTGCAAATTGTCATTTGATATGAATATGAATTAGCTGGGAATTAACAACAATCAACATTTCTAGATTTTTAGAAATGTATTGTGTTAAATTTGCTATGAATTTCTTTGGAACTATGTTCGTGTGTTTGATTTTTCTGTATCCAGATTATGTTCTGTGTTTGTATGCTTTTGGATTTATGGATTTTATTATCTCGTGAATTTAATTAACCATGGTGTCTAACCAATGTTCAAAAAAACGTTAAGTGGTAGTTTTTTTGTTTTATAGAAGGATAATGTTAGGGTGCGTACCATACACCTTCAACTCAACTCATAACCCAAATGAGTTGATTGTTAATGAGTTATGGATCAATCTAACTCATTCATTAAATAGGTTGGGTTGATCCATGACCCATTAAATTATATGGATTAGATAAGTTAATGGTTGATCCATCAACTCAACATTAATTTTAAGTTAATAATTTTTGGTATATCAATTTTAATTAAACTTTACAGATTTTTAAAAAGTTCAAAATATGATCATATAAATGAAAATCATTTTTATCTTTAAGTTCTAAGTATGAAATTAAAATGTGTGTATATTTTCGATCAAAATATGTGTATATTATTATTAATCAATATTAATGAATATTTTTAAATTTATTACAATTAAATCAAAGATTAGCCCGATCAAATTAATAGTCTATTGATCAAAAAAAATTATTGATGAAAATGGTGAATACAATGTTTAATCTGATTAAATAGTCAATTTTTATTGTTAATGGATTCAGGTTGGTCTAACCCAATATATCTATTTAACATGTTAACTCATTAACTTGTTAACCCACTAATTTGTTAATTCAATAACATGTTAACTCATTAACCAATTGTATCAAAAATAAACAATTCATTTGGATTAATAGGTCAATTTGGATTGGGTCAACCCATGAGTCATGACCATGACACCCCTTAACCTCAACTAAAGTTTAGTTTTTTTCCTTATTTAATTTTATTTATTTTAAAACCATTAAATCTTACCAATCATAATTTAATTGTAGAATTTAAAATCTACATTAGTTTTTGCCAATCCTGACTTAGCTTTATTTATATAGCTACATCAGAGAAAAAAAACTCTTAAGTAAATTAGACAAAAATCTTACACATCTATTATTTAAGCTATAGCATTTGTAAAATAAAAAATTATTTAAAATATTAATTAAATTATAAAATTCAAAAATATTACTATTTAGATATTAAATTTTTACAATAATTTTAAAAGTGTATACATAATATTATTTACTTTTGAATAATTTTATAAAATATTAAATTTCAAAAACATAAATATCATTTAAAAACATAAAATCATTTTAAGAATATAGACAATAGATTTTGATGACTTATATTTTGTTTATACTATAAAATATTTAATTTATATAAAATAATTATTTTATTTATACATCACATATTTCATATGTGATCATTTAAATATCTACAACCAAAATCTTACATCCACCGCCAACATAACTACATCAAAAAAATCTTACATCGATAATTTTACAACCAAATCCAAATTAGTTACACATAAATTTTAAAACTAATTTTTTTGTAATTACAGTTCAACCAATTATCCATATTGTTTCGTTCAGACTTGAATTACCAAGACGTCATTTATACCAATTTTTAGAACAGTGTTTCCAACTAATCAATAATTCAACCAGTGTCCATTTTGGAAATCAGAACATTGTATATTATTCATTCCGTTTCGTATTAATTGTCATTGCAGTTTTGTTACAAAATAAATATCGTTTTTTTTACTTTTGATGCAAAATTTATTTGTTTTATATTACAATTTTGCTTTTGTTAAAATACGGTTAAATGTATAAATAATTATGTTTTATGTATAAAATATTTAAAACTAATTGTTTTCTTAATATGAAATAGAAGAAGTATATATATTCTCACAACCTATACATTTTTGGGAGAGGCATGTTATTTATCAAATGTAACATTTGAGTATTACTTATAAAAGACATTTGATATTATTAAAAGAAAAAAAAAACAACTTCCAAGCATATCTATATCTGACAATTAACTTCGTGAAAAGTTACAATCCAAATAATAAAATACAGAATATATATATAGCATAAAATCATGCGAGCAAGAGACCAGGAATTAAAACACACACAAAAGCAGGAGAAATATAATACAAAAAAAAATACAAAATAGCAAGCTACACACAAAAGCAGGAGCAAAAACTCATCAGAAGATGTTACTGAATTGGCTGCTTAGTGAATCCTTTAGATTAGAGTAGAGGCCATAAAGTGAGTACTGCTTCAGATTTGCAACCTCGTACCAAGAGTTCAACGCGGTGTAATGCTTATCCGTGCCTGAAAACGCCAATTGGATTCCCAAGCTACAATCTACTTGTCCTCCTTGGTTCTTGCAGCTTTGTCTTTTGATTGCACATTGTTCTTTGTTGAGGCACACGAATTTCGCGTCTCCAGAACATTTGGAGCATCCGTCTTTCTTCCAGAACAAGTTCTCAAGCCTGCCCTTTTGGAACTCAAGAACCTGGAAATTTAACCAAGATAAAGATTAACATAGGTGTTCAAAGGTAGAGTTCTCTATAAGATGAATGAGGCTTATCCTATTACAAGGGTGAAGCTTGTGACGACGTGATCGTTGTCTGCAACCATAATTGGAACTGATCTTGCAGCGTATTTTGCACCTGCGAATGCTACCATATAGCCCTTTGAGGCGTCCTGTAATCACAAAGTATCATCATGAAAACAAGTAATTATGTAAACTAACACACACACATTCAAAGACCTCTACTTCTAACCAACATGAATCTGACAGGAGAAAACTCTGTTTACAAAATCTTATCTCACTAAAAACAACAAACACAGAAAGAAACTAGAAATTCTAAGAACATAAAATAGTTTCCAAAACCTTTATTACAGATGACAAAAGCTGATTCTATCATGCAAATCATAACTTAACCTGCTTATCCCCTGCCGACAGGAATCTGACAGGAAAAAAACTCTGTTTACAAGATCTCATCTCACTAAAACAACAAACATAGAAAGAAACCAGACATTCCAAGAACAGAGATTAGTTTCTAAAACCTTTATTACAGATGACAAAAGCTGATTCTATCATGCACATCATAACTTTACCTGCTTATCTGACGAGACAAAACTCTTGTTACAACATCTCATCTCACTTAAACAACAAACACAGAAAGAAACCAGACATTCCAAGAACAGAGATTACTTTCCAAAACCTTTATTACATATGAAAAAAACTGATGCTATCATATAATAGATGTCGATAAAACAGCTTAGCATCCAGACAACTAACAAAACTTGTCAACAGAGCAAAGTTGCCAACTTTATAAGCTGGGATCTCTACAAGTCAACTAAACTAATCTGAGCAGCTAAACTCCGATCCAACCTTACATAGATCAAAACCTACAATCGAAACCCTAAATTCACCATGTTAGATCAGAGAGATGAGAACGAACCGGACGGTAACTAGAGGAGCTAGAAGAGGTGTTGATAGTCAAGAGGGTGATCTCATCGACTTTAGGTCTAAAGACAGCGAGCTCAGAGTTCCCGTTGAGAGAGAGACGGCGACGATCGCAAGGAGAATACTGAACAGAACGATTGGTACCAAGGAAAGAATCTTTCGCCGCGAAGGCAATTCCGAAAGTGAATCCATCGCCGATCGCGACGGTGGAATCTGAACAAGGAGAGTAGACTCGATTGTCGTCGCCGGCAGCGGTGAGGGATGACGTCAGCGCCGCCGCGAAGAGGCAACAGAGAAGGGTGAATCTAGCCATCTGTCAAAGAGTTTAAAAAAAACTTCGTCGTTAATTATATAAGACTTTTAACTTATGGGCCTCGCCACAACGGCCCAAAAGCAAAAAAAAAAATCTGTTTAAATATCATATACCATTTTTTTACAGTCTTCCAGAATCAAATATCACATTAATTTACAAAGAAAATAATTACAGTCTTCCAGGATTAATATCACATTTTGTAGAATTAATTTATAGGTTTCGTGTTGGAAAAGACAAGCTCGTTGACCTAAGGAATTATTTTATTTGTTTTCAAATAATTAATTATTAATTATGTGATGTATTATTAAAAAAAAGGTCAAATCTAAGCTGGAAAATTCCAACCACTTTGATTACCAAAGAAAAAAAAATTAATTCCAACCACTTTTGGTGCGAAGTGAAAAAAATTCTCACCTAACAGTTTCTTCACTGTTAAATCCTCCTCGGTTTAATCGTAAGTTTTAAATTTACTGCGAAATCTAAGCCGTCTATCTGGAGGAATCAAAAGACATATCTAAACGAACGGTTAAGATCAACCCGACATAACTTGTGAAATGAGAATCCTCTGATTCCGTATTTTTGTTCTGTCTCTTTGCTTGTTTGTCTCCTCGTCCTCCAATCATCATCTGAAACTCTAAAACATTCGCTTCTTTGCTCCGAGAATCTATCAATCAATCATGTCGAGATTTTTACTCGCTATCTCTTGCTTTCTGTTCATCATAACTATAGTCAGAGCCACCGATGTCAAGTACTGTGGTGTGTACTGATTCTCCTATGTTCATCATTGGTTCTTGATTGCTAAACTGTATCTTCTAGTGTTTTGATAGAGTTTGATATTATGATTCTATAGGATTGAGATAGGATCCAGTTCTGGATAAAAGAACTAGAATCTCTATCTGATCTGTTGTGTGTTTTGATTGTAGATGATAACCAGCAGTATCAAGTAAAGGTCCAAGGAGTTGACATATCGCCTTATCCTATAGCTCGAGGCGAGCCAGTCACTTTCAGCCTTGCTTCTAAGACAGGTAACACTCAGTTTCTTCATTTCTTGTTCTGACATTTAGGCTTTGCACATTCAATACCTATGACAAATAGATCTCTCCTTGTTCGAATCTTTTGATGTTTTGTTTCTATAAGAATTTATATAGTTTTATCAATGGTTACAACTTTTTGTGTTCTCAGAGAATGATCTTGCATTGTCCTTGTTCATGCATGCATCCAATTTTTTATTTATTAAAATTTGGTTTGCTTTTGTGTATATGAAGACAATGTGATCTCAAAGGGAAAGCTGGTGATCGAAGTTTCATACTTTGGATGGCATATTCATTCCGAGACACATGATCTTTGTGATGAGACTAACTGTCCCGTGGCAATTGGAGATTTCTTGGTGGCACACTCGGAAGTTCTACCCGGTTATACTCCTCCTGTAAGTTTATTAACCTGAAGCCTTTGTGGATATAGTGAGTGACAACCTGATTCATTAGGCTCACTAGAACATGATGTTATCTTATAGTATAACAAAACAAATGGCCTAGTATATGCCATGTGTGGAGGGAAGAAGTAGATGAATCCTATATTTGTCAGGATTGCTTATGATCTTTAGCTTATTTTATATATATATATATATATATACACACATACATATATACCTTAGCAAACATTTTGTTATTTGGATTCTGAGTAATCTAATCCTTTTATTTTCTCATAGGGTCCATACTCACTTAAGATGAAGATGCTAGATGGGCACAAGAAGGAGCTCACATGCATCAAATTTTCCTTTGATATTGGATTTGGATCATCAGTGGCCGACATGTAGACATACTTGCTTGCTGGAGTATTATTATGGAGTCATTCCATTTGCTTTGTATAAAAGAAAACACACTTTCTCTTTCGCAAAATTGTTTGATAAAAAAAACATTTGAAATTTCACAATCTTGTTCTCTTGTTGTACCATTGATAAGTCCCATGAAAACTCAAATTTAGACAAATCACTGGTCTCATTCAATCTTAAAACAGTTTTTATAACAAACGAAACAGTCTTAAACTATGGGTTTAACAAAACTGGGCCTTGCCCAACACACTAAAGCCCAATAGGTTGTTACGCATGTCGACATCCGCACGTGCGCGCTATACAGAATCTCGACACGTGTCATCCGCTGGGCAGGCGTATGTATCTTTCACTCGCGCAGTAATGTCCTACTTCGTCTTCTTCTCCCATCTCTCTCTCTTCTGAAGACTCTCTCTCTCTCCGTCTACGACATCAGCGAAATCCCTCAAAGGTTTAGTCTTTCTCTTCTTTGTGTTTATTTGTGTTTGGTTACAGAAAACTTTTCTCTCTGATGACTTTCATTTTAGTGATCATCATCTTCTCTCTGAATCAATACTTTTGTAAAGGTCTTACCTTTTTCACATAAGCGATTGATTAAAACACTGTAATAGAATTAGTTAGTTCCTCTACCAAACACCCGTTAATGCATTTAGGTTCGTTGACCTTTGGTTCATCCAAATGAGTCAGATTCGTTTTAACTTATTACTGCCTTCATCAAAAAGAGCAATGATTATCGCTTATGGCTTGTGTCTCAAAAGCTCATGGATCTTGTATTTGTTTTCAGCGTTTTCAGACAACAACATGGCCAACTTTGATGGTCCAGGGTTCTCCATGGTTGATGGTGCTTGGGTCCAGACCAAAGCCATTGATGTCGAATCATCAACCGACATCTCTCCATACCTCTCCCGTCTCCTAGAGGACTGCGTCTGGAACGGTAACAGAGCCATTGTCTTCGACCTCTACTGGGATGTCAAATCTATCGACACAAAGTCAGAGTGGCGTCTCTGCTCAGTGAAGCTAAGCACCAAGAACTTCTGTCTCCTCCTCCGCCTCCCAAACCAGTTCACTGACAACCTCAAGGATCTATACCGCTTCTTTGCTTCCAAGTTTGTAACATTCGTCGGTGTTCAGATCCAAGAAGACCTTGTTTTGCTTAAGGAGAATCATGGGATTGTGATAAGAAGCTCTTTGGAGATTGGGAAGTTGGCTGCGAAAGCGAGAGGGACTCCTATTGTTGAGTTCCTTGGGACGAGAGAGTTGGCTCATAAGATACTTTGGTATGATATGAGCAGACTTGATTCGATTCAGTCTAAGTGGGATGAAGCTGGGGCTAATGATCGTCTTGAAGCTGCTGCTATTGAAGGTTGGCTTATTTACAATGTCTATGATCAGTTGCAGCAGTGATGTGTTTGTTGTTCTTGTAGAACCTACTTGTTGAGTTCTTGATCAGAATGGATTTTGTGAGATTTTGCTTGTGCTTGATTGATTCCAGTTTGTGCATTTTGGTCTCTTTGTTGTTGCTATGCTATGAGTGAGCAAAATAATGTCTGAATAAAAAAAAAAACATGTCCGGCTTGTAGTCTTTGTTTTGTCTGTTAGAGCTTGAGATCTTAGTACAATGTTAAATGTAGGTTTTGATCACAACCCTCATAGAGCCTTTGTCATGGCTAAAGATTCACCGACTTGTTTCATGGTAACCTGAGACAGAACATTCGTAGCGAAAACCTCCCTCCCTTTTATCTTCGTTTATTCAACCAGCATGATTAATCACACCACTGAACAAGGTGATGCAACAAGTAGATATGATGCCAAACAATTAACTGTGCTTAAAGTCCACAGAATGTGAGGAGAAATAATAATCAGATTCGGGATCCACCTAACACATGGAACATTTGTAACTTTAAGAGTATGGTCAAATAATCAAATTGCTAATGGACAAAGTAATCAATTTAGTTTTTTATTTTATTAATGGAGTATATCTTTAACTATTAAGTAATAGAAAAATATCATTTAAAAAAACTCATTCCAAATTAATTAAATGAGTGAAAGTTAAAATAGTTTGTTTTATCATTACAACAGTAATGTATTTAGTGGATATTGGTGATTAGAAAAATATTGCAGAATAAACTTTTAAAATTTTTGTCACAAAAATAGTTTTAAAAAAAATGACTAAAATATATTTTATTAAAAAGTATAAATATACATTTATATATTTTGGATTAGATAATTTAGATTTAGGGTTTAAAGTTATGAGATAGAGTTTTCGAAATCAAATTAAAAAAAAATTAAAATATTAAAATATTAAAATTAAAAAAAATTATTTTTGTCATTCTTTTAGAATTATTTTTTTGATAAAAATTAAAAAAGGACTGTTTGAAAACTTTGCCATATTGATTAATGCTTTTAATTCTGTAAAATAATAATGGAAGTAGTTACACACCAACAAAATAGAATATTAGCCGGCCCAACAAGAAATACTGAAAAAATAAACATTTCGACGAAACGTGTATTTGTTAGGTGAAAAAACGCATAGCTGTTTTTTGGATTTTGGGCCTCCACAAGATCTGACATTGGCCCACCACCATACCGTCTCCATCTACTCAAATCTTTCCCTTTCTATTTAAAAACTGATATCCTCCGATCTCTCTCCATCTCTCACTCATTAAACCTTCGAATCTATAGCATAGGAGAGATGTATAGCTCACTTGAAACAACGGCTCCAGCTACACTGGAACCGCGAGGTATGTCCATGTCCGTAGCTAAAAAGAGATTGATGATTGTGACTTTATGGGGTGAAGAAGATCGAGAGATGTATAGGATCTGTTATATTTCAATTAGTGTTCGTATTAGTTTCTCTTCCCATGATTTACTGTAGTAAAAACCAGTTATTAAATTGGTGGTGTCTGGTAAATATCCTTGGTTTAATTGCTAGGTTTATCTCTATGCTTGTGTTTTTTTTTGTAACACAAACTCTATTCTTGTGTTTAATGGATACTTAATGACGATTATTTGGGTTTATCACAGTAAAGTACTCATTCCGTTTCACTTTACTTGTGGTTGGAAGTAAAATTTTTCGTTTTAAAATAAGTGTTTTGTTATAATTTTAAGTTAAATTTTATTAACTTTATATGTTATTATATTTGTTTATTGGTTGAAATGTGGTTAAGTTTATAGATAAGAATGTTTTTATATGTAAAACTAAATATTTTCTTAATTTGTGTGCAAAAAACTAAAACTACTACAAAAATTAAATGGAGAAATTAAATGTTAATGCTCACATCACTAAAACATATTTGGTTGTTCAAAAAGCATTGAGCTTAGATGAAATTGTATTGTATAGTTCCTGGAACAGAAACATTGGCTAAAGACATGACAATGACTGGAGGAGACAAACTGGTACTGAAAGGGTTAAAGTTCTACGGTTACCATGGAGCCATTGCAGAAGAGAACACTTTGGGACAAATGTTTCTTGTTGACATTGACGCTTGGGTGAGTCTTAAAAAGGCTGGTCTATCTGATAACTTAGATGATACAATCAGCTATGTTGACATATTCAGGTTAGCTCTTTTATCAATACCACTTAGGTTTTGAACAAAACATCCAGAATACAAAAGATTCTGATCCATGACAATTTATGTATGATTTATTTTTGCAGCATAGCTAAAGAAATTGTTGAAGGGCCACCACTAAACCTTCTGGAGGCAGTAGCGGAACGCATCGCGTCCAGAACGGTTGAAAAGTTTCCTCAAGTAACTGCAGTTCGAGTGAAGCTATGTAAACCAAATGTTGCACTTATCAAGAACACTATTGATTACTTAGGGGTTGAGATTTTCAGACAGCAAAAGCACTTCTGATTCAAGGAACTGATGAATGTCCCTCTAAGCATTGTGTTGCAATAAATCCTTTGTCATGACAAAGAGAATTGTATCCATGAAAATGAAATCATCATATCTTGCATTTTTTTGCGCTTTTGTACTAAGCATCAAGAATTACTCTTGCCTATTGATATGCTCTGCCCAGTATGTTACTTGTACATCTGAAAACCCAATAACACAACAACACAAATCAATATTGAATCCCTTATGACTGTACTGAGATGGAGAGCTCCAACAACCTCAAGCAGTGGTTGAGTGAGATCCACAGATATGTTTAATGGATAGTGTTTGCAAGCTTCTAATCGATAACAAGAATGATATGCTAATGAAAGTAAAGTTGTTTCCTCCTGAAACATGAAAGGTTAGCTCGCAATCCTTGACTTTAACATAAGTACACCTTTTGACCTTTTTGAAACATAAGTCAACATTATATATGGTGTTAATTGTCACATCCTTGCCTTTTGGCATAGTACATATCTTTTGACCTTTTGGTCTTATAATTCGAGTTTGGAACACATGATTTTGATTATGTATCTTTCAGGCTGATCATGTCCATTACGGCATTACCACAGGATATGATTTCGAAAACTTGCAGATAAGCCCAAAGAATGAGAACAAAAATAATTAAAGCTTAATGCAAATAAGATAAGACGGAAACCTGATTTATACACCTAACTCAACTTCTTCCAAAACAATTTCTAGATTACATCAATTTTAACCAAAAAATTCGACATTATTTTTCTCATTTTTTATAGATTCATGCATCTAACACTCAATTTGAAAATAGAATTTCATTCATGCACATTCAGTCTGCTTCCTATTAAAAAATCAGAGTAATTTATGGTTTGTGTTCAAGTTTTTATGAAATCCATTTCCATTTTCAAGTTCATGCACATTTATCAGACCAACATACCACATGTTGGCTTATGTTTCAAAAATAGATAAAATAAATCTTGGATGACTACATGCAATGACAAAAAAAAACTATAATTGTTTTCCTATATTACTTTTGATTTAGTAACAAACTGATTCACACCTCTCTCTCTCCTTTTTTCCCCTTAGCTTCCCATTTGACACAAGAATAGTAAGACAAGATAATGCTATATTTATGGTGAAGTGAATGACAAATAACCCAAAATAGAATAGTTTCCATTTTGGTATAGATTTGTTAAAACATTTATATCATATTCGTATTGCATTTAATCTTAGATATATTCCTTTTTATGGGAAAAGAAAAACAGAAGAAGGGTACTTCATTGATATAAGTCAACTGACAACGACACTTAACCGACTTCACCTATAAAAAAAAAAAGTCAAAACAAACAAAAAACCTCGAAAGGGTGTGCAACTGTACGCACTTTTGGGAAACTGAGACTATTCTCATTTTTGTGCTTTCCCGAGAAAACGAGAGAAAGTATCTAAAGGAAGACATCACCACGTTCTTTTCCCGTCTCGTAGGTTACGCATCTCACGAGCTTAGCTGTGTTTTGTCTGGCAAATACTCTCTTTTTACTTTTAAGCTTCCTGTTTTTTTATAATATGCTTGAGGTTCTCCTCTTATAACTTGGTGTTATTGACGATCTATTATCTTCTTATCAAAGTTCTTGGTTCTGTTTTTTAATCTTTGATTTGATTCTGTTTTGGTTTTATTTTTTAATCTTTGATTTGAAGATTGGTTGTTGTTGTTTTCTTCAAAAGGGATTTAATATTGAAATGCGAGTATGGAGAAGAAACGAGAGATCTGTGAGTACAGAGAGAGACTTGACAAGACCTTGGCCTCTCCTGACCTCACCAATCACCAAACTCTCAAAACTTTAATCAGACAACAACTATATGAAGGTTTCCTTTTTTGTTCTTGTTCTTCTTGTGTTTTGCTATATAAATGGAAACTCTCTTTCTGCTGCTTTACTCTCTCCCTTGCGCTTTGATGTTTTCACAGAGTGTAGTGTGGATGTATTGGATCAAAGAGTAACTGATCTATCTAGTATACTTGAGAAGCTTAGGAGTGCATCAACAAAGGATCAAGATTTGTCGTCTGGTGATTGGAAAGTATGTTTTTTCTTTAACTTTGAAAACAGAACTGTCCTAATGTAGCAAAGTATTATCCATGTAAAACAGGTGAAGCATGATCATGAAGATTGTCGTGTTATGTACCGTGAAGGACTTGAAGGAAGTCCATTTCACACTTTGCTCGTTGAAGGTTACATGGATGGCCCTATCCAAGACTGTAAGTTCTCTTACTTGTACTGATATAAAGGTTTTTAATTTGGTTCTAACTGCGTTTTGAATGCAGGTTTATGTGTTTCATGGGAATCATCACTCTATGAGAAATGGTAAGAGTGTTTTCTTTTTCCCTTTTGTCTTTCACTTGTCTGAGATGGAAACTAATGGTGTTTCTATGTCTTACAGGTGGCCAAAATCTACATTTCCAGCATTCAAGATCTTACAAACTAAATGTTTACAAAAGTCTCGGATCAATGAGCAGATATGTTTAGTGAGGTCAGTTTCACAATTTTCAAAGTCTTTTTTTTTGTGTTAAGCTAATCTAAATCTTATGATGTTGTTTTTTGGGAAGAAAGGATGAAAGTACCGTGGCCAATGACAAACAGAGAAGCTGTTTTGCAGTTTTTCTTATTCGAATACTTTAAAGACGGTTTAGTCATCATACTACTAAACTCGGTAAACACCAAACTGTTTTCATCCTAATCCATTTCTTCTTAATGATTTTGACACTATCCTAACATACTCTTTGTTAGTATCATCTTTAGATCTCAGCATCAGAGGTAGAGAACTTCGAAAAGAACGGTGTATATGAAGCAGCAGATGATGTGAGGGTTGATTTAGTAGGCGGAGTTGCAATACAAAAGGTGTCTCCAGAGAGGAGTTACTTAAGGTAAGTGTGAGTGAGTGAGTGATCACATTTTACAGCCAGAAACTTGAAATGTCTTTTTTTTTGTGTGTAACTTTTATAGATACATATCGGAGATTGATATAAAGCTGGACTTGGTCCCTCCATCTCTAATAAACTTGGTGTCTAGGCAGCTCCTCGGAGGCGGTTTCAGACTTTTCAAGAAGGTTATATTATATGCTTTTTTATGTTTATAAAACTTTGATTTTCAGTTGCTAAATCAAACAAGCTTGCTGTGATGTGGTGGTGTTTCACTTGAATATGTACAGACTATTAGCTCGGTGGCTAAATCTGATGATTACAGCAGAGTTATAGATGATCCATTGTATACTCTGATACGTCAAACTCTGTATTCTACTGATGAAATCTGCCAAGAAAATGAGTTCCATAGCCATAGCCAAGAAGGAATAGTTTGTGAAGAGAAAAAACCATTGGAACCTAGAAGAGATGTTACTGAGATTGAGGAAGAAGAATGTGATGATAATGAAGATGAGAATAAAAGTGTTTCTTCCTATTCTTCTTCCTCTGAAGAGGAGGATGAAAGTTACATTGGGAAGACATACAATGGTAAAACACTTTTCTGCATAAGTCCAGAGGTGAAACAAGCTTTAGGGACATTAGAGAAAGTGATAACAATGGTTAGAAAATCCAGAACAGATAATAATAATAATAAGATATCATCAACCTCTTTAGAAGAAGAAGAAGAAGAAGAAGAAGCATCATCATCACCAAAGCTGCATTTAGAAAAAACTGAGATTGTTTCAAGTAGCAAAGTTTGTATTCAAGATCCTAACACTGAGGTTCTTGATGAGGCGTCATTCACACATTATCACCACAACAACAACAATAGGTAAGACTTAATGAATCTTAAGATATTATATTTTGCTAGTTGATTATATGATTTAGACCTTTTTAGAGTTGTTTACAGGCGAAGTGGATCAAGTTCTTTTGCAAGAGAAGGCAACAAAATAGCTCCTACGACAACCCCTGAGGTCACTAGGATAACAATCTCACAAGCCACCACTCTTTTCAGCCAAACAGAAGAGAACATGGACGACAAACCAAGCGGATTAAATGGAGGTAAGAGCTCGATTCTTCAGAGGAAACGTCAACCACGCTGCTTTGGAATCAGGTCATGGATGAGAAGGACCTGAAATAGGAATCGTTAAAGCCAAAGGTGTTGTGTCTTTGAAGTTGCAAAGAGTTTATAGCAAATACTACAACATATATATAGTCTTATATTTATACAAGGAAACATCAGATTGTTTCTTGTTACTCTTTGGATAGTGTAAGATTTGCAACAAGTATTGTTTCAACAAATACAGAGAGGATGTAAGTGTAACGTTAATAAAATAAACAATATAGTGAAGTTGTGTATGTTAGTTTTGATCTGAAACTCTATAAAGATTACAAAAACGTTTTTAGCATTTGATAAGGTCTTCTAAGATCAAACTAGCAGTACTATATATATACTGTCTTCAACGTAATCTTCAAATCAAATTGTTACCTCTATTTCCACATGAACGACGTAGGACGATTTGATTCTTACCACTACATACAAGACTGCTCGACTATATTTTTGCTGTTTGTGAAAGGTGTATGCATCTCAAGTGACTGGAGCTCTCTCTTCCAAATGTGTATGTCTTTCAAATATTATTGCCACAAGCAGTATAATTCTTCTAGTTCCAACAGCCATTTCACAGATGTATGTCGCAATGTCATATAGACTATTGTCTGTAAACTCTTCATGCTCTTTCATCTTAATGCTAAATGGAGACGCTTCTATTTCTAATGCCTGACGAGGGATTGAAATACTTGGCTTCTCTTGCCCCGCATGAGCCGTGATTCATAATCCTCCAACAGTATTGTACCAACCTATTATCACGAGAAAAATATCATTCTCCTTCATGAACCATGCGTAAAGTAACTAGTCCGTGTCTCAATAGTTGAGTGAGATCACATAACCATCCACCCTATACGATGGGTAACCACATATTACTTGTCACGATATATATATATATATATATCTCTATGTCACAAATTGTTTTACCGATAAAATCTTAATTAATATGATTTCTCCTAAAATGCTTAATGTTGGGTTAAAAAAAATTTCTAAGAATAATGACTATTATTAAATTATTAGTTATGCACAATGTTATTTTCAAAGTATGTGTTTATAATATAATAAATAATATTAAGTTATTATGTTACTTATAAATGTATAAACTTTATTTATAAATATAAATAAAATAATCTATTAATTTAATTAATGTGTTATTGATTAAAAGATATTTATAGTATCTAAACCTTAAACCTGCCAAAATAAGCTATATTTATTTTGTTGTTTTATAAATTATTTAATTTTTAATTATTTAATTTATCAAATATTTGAAATAATTGTTGAAAATTATTAAAAATAAAATATAATATTTTATATTGTTTGTACAAAAGATAATAATGTTATTTAAAAATATATAATAGTATAAAAAGAATATAATGTTGTTCAGAAACATAGATAGTACTATAAAAAAATTTATTAATAATTTAAGGTACGTTCAACTATAAA
>CAJHQP010002917.1:0-75955 GCA_905132765.1 Moricandia arvensis | reverse complement strand
ATCTACTTAGACCAATCGGCCCAAATGTTAGGCAAATGGGCCGGCCCACTTAGGACTTAGACCAACTGATTATTGGGCCTTATTAACATGTCCCACATCGAGTATGTGATGGGGAATGTCGGCCAAGACACTCATATATATATATATGTACCCCTTTGTGCTTATGATTAATAACACAACCAATACATTACATACAAAGTCTTCTATCCTAAACCTATCGATCTCTCTCTCTTTCTAGCTTGGTATTTGGCGAGTAACCTCTGTCTAGGACACGAGATTCACAACATCCATCACATACTCACTATTTATTAAGGAAAATAAAATTTTGGAATGTTAACCATCATCTTCTTATGGATCTTTTATATATTATCATCTACAACAACCAAAGCTCGACAAAAGTTTTATAGAACATGGAACCGTGGTTACATGATTAGTTTGACTATAGATGATAATCCCTTTCTTATTAATTGAGAAACATTTGGTGAGAGTAACCTTTATTTTGTACTTTATTTACAGAGATTCCATGCCGTGATAAGCTCACAAAGCTCTCAGCCTCTCTATTAAATTGCCCCTTATTTACTAGACTAATTACAAAATTTGTCATTATTATTCAACCCACCCATTTTTGTTATGTCTACTAAAATACAACGACCTTACAATAGATGAATTTAATACATACTTTAAAATACTTTTAAACTTTTGACTATCTAATCTAAAATAGGAATCTTACTAATAGTTATATTCACATCTTTTTACGACGAAAAAATATGCATATCATCTTTTTATATTAACGTTATTTACTATATAATTATAATTGTATTTGTGTATCCTATTTACTAATATATAATGTTATTACCGCTAAAAAATCATTCACCATGCGCAAAGCGCAGGTCATAACCTAGTATGACAACTAAAGTACACAAACGACTGCATCAAATCATTTAAATAAATTGTCTGTAAGAATAGAAAAAAAGTTTGCATCCAACGACATCTATTTATATACTGTGAAATTATGTTATAGGGCTTGCAATGAAATATTCTCTAGGCTTACTATTTATTTTCTCTTTTAGAAATCAGTATCTTCAGTCAAAGATAAAAAATAAGTATCGCTAAATTCAATGGTACATATTACGTTAATACTTACCGTAACACACACTATAATCAGTGGTCACATATGCATATAGAATAATATCGCTATACTGAGTCAAAGATACACAAATTATTTCACTAAATTAGTGGTACATTATTACATAAATACTTTTCTTAACACATTATAATCACTACATGGGTCACGTATGTATATATAATAATATCATTATAATAAGTCTATGTCTATAATTAAGAACATGGCATATATAGTTACCTTTTTTGTAAACTTATATAGTTTACCTATGACATACCATTGATGCAGCATGTAAATAGATGGCAAGAAAGTTAATAAGATTACAACATTTTTGAATTTAACTTCGACTCTACTACAAGTTGATACAAACTAATGAGACCCAAATAATGTTACAGGGAATTAATATATGGACCCTTTTAATAATATAATTAAATACAAGATTTTGATCCGCACTTTAAGCGAGAGTATTTATTTGTTGACTATTTCTATAAATTTTGCATAAGTCATATGGTTCGATTATATAGAATATTGAACAAAATCTAAATTTTATAGAATGTTGCAAAATGATCATTAGTTAAATATTGAAGTTATCACTCAAGTGATATATATGATTGCTAAATAAGTGAAACAATGTTTGTCGATGAAATTTGTATTTGTGCAAATTTTATATTTAACATAATTGTTAAAAGTTAATTAATAATATTTTCCATAAATTTTGTAAACTATTTTCATTTCAAAATTGTGAAAATGTCCTAAAATATATTGTTATGAATGTACTGAATTATAATAGATTTTAAAATAACAGTATAACTAATTATGATGTTTGTTATTAATGATTTAGATCAATCGTATGAAAATTTTGAATTTGAAGAATACTTTAATTTTAAACTGGACCATTATCCTGGTGACAATATACTCAAGTTTCTAAATTTTCTTAAGAAATATTAGTTATATTCTATTTATTTTAATTTTCAGTATAACTAAATTAACTAAATTAAAGGTACGGGTAAATGATTCATAATTGGACATATAATAAAATAGAAAGATGGCTAACTAAGATCACTAATAATTGTTTAGAACCCAATATGTACTATTTTGATTAATTTAGTTTAATGCTTCAAGGCCTATCTTAAAAATTTAACCAAAATGCCATTAATTAATAACCAAGTTTAGATATACGATAGATGGTGATTTTAGAAAAAATTAAATTTCTCATTAAGGGTATAATTTGAGAATGATCATCTTTTAACGGTATTGATGTAAGGATTTTTTTTAATTCAGTCCATATTCTTACATATGCAGAGAATGCATCATACATAGGCACTAATTCATATATACACATCGAATTCATTAAAAAGCATTGAATATTATCTCTAATTTCAAAAAACGACATATGCATGTCTTTGGTAAATTTCAACCCTACTTTTTTAATAATTTGGTCACTGAATTATAATAAAAAGTGTAAGATGATGTCATAGAACGAAAAGAACAAAAGTATGAACCCGGTAATATGTTTGTTACATGGACTTCATCAATTGTAGAGGCTTAGTATGGATCATGTGATTTCTTACGGTCAAGTCAATTATAAAAATGGTCATTGAACTTGAATTGTTAAGATTATTAAAAATAAGATAAATTGCGTTAGACTAAATCTATATCATGTCTCTTTTAACTACAATAAGCATATAACCAAAGATAATAACAAATTTATTATAGTAAGGGTATTGGTTCATATATGAAAACAGCACTTTTGAGTATATGCTAATGTTAAATATTTTTAACAACAGATAATTTTTTTTCTGTCTTTGGTTCCTTTGTCTTTCACATAACTCTAGGTATATGCTAATGTTATATATTATTAACAACAGTGATTGTTAACAAGATAATTTTTTCACGACAATAGCAAAACTGTTATATATTATTTTACACGTTGGTTGTAGCCGTCCTCCTTATATGGTATTTTTACTGTTTTGGTGAATGAGTAAGTTGTGGTCATTGAAATTGAAATGTCGAGTTTGTAACATAATGTAATGTACATTATTTGATATAAATTTGGTTTGGTGGACAGGATGAATACGTTCTAAAAATTAATATATGGCTCAACTATTATTTTAGAGCACGGTTATTAAACAATAGATGAATCTACATACAAAATCCGGATTTGGTTAAAACAAATCTCTTTCTTATTAATTGAGAAACATTTGGTGAGAGTAACCTTTATTTTGTACTTTATTTACAGGAATGTCATGCTGACGTGACAAGCTCACAAAGCTCCTCGGTCTCTCTATTAAATTGCCCCTTATTTACTAGACTAATTACAAAATTTGTCATTATTATTCAACCCACCCATTTTTTGTTATGTCTACTAAAATACAACGACCTTACAATAGATGAATTTAATAGATACTTTAAAATACTTTTAAACTTTTGACTATGGAATCTAAAATAGGAATCTTACTAATAGTTATATTCACATCTTTTTACGACGAAAAAAATATGCAGGTCATCTTTTTATATTAACGTTATTTACTATATAATTATAATTGTATTTGTGTATCCTATTTACTAATATATAATGTTATTACCGCTAAAAAGTCATTCACCATGCGCAAAGCCCAGGTTCTTAACCTGGTATGACAACTAAAGTACACAAACGACTGCATCAAATCATTTAAATAAATTGTCTGTAAGAATAGAAAAAAAGTTTGCATCCAACGACATCTATTTATATACTGTGAAATTATGTTATAGGGCTTGCAATGAAATATTCTCTAGGCTTACTAATTATTTTCTCTTTCAGAAATCAGTATCTTCAGTCAAAGATACAAAAATAAGTATCGCTAAATTAATGGTACACTAGATTTTGACCCGCGCTTTCAGAGCGCGAATTTATTTGAGATAAAAATGCTAGTTGATATTTTTAAAATTTTGATATAGGTATCTATGTTAAAAATATTCAATGTTTTCATATCATATTCAGACCCGCGGCTAAACTGTAAATCAAGTAATCCGTATAAATGTTCAAATTTAATAAAAATTTTGTTAATTAAAATTATGACAAAATCCAGTAAAAATCTAAACAATTATTATTAACATGTGAACTATTCTTGGTTGACCTATTAAAACTCCAAAGAAAACTGATAATATTTGTAAAATTTAAGTTTTATATACTTTTAAATTATACACAATTTTTTTTAAAAAAAACTTTTAGATTTGTAGTTTTTTGTACTTTGATGATTGTTTACTATTCGAAAAATGAAAACTGATATTAGAGAAGACAATTATATGACAGTATTATTTTTTTTGTTATTTATATTGTTTGAGAATAAATTTAAAGATATCGGATTGTATAAGAAATATTTAAACATATTATTTGTTACTATTTTGAATATATAAATTTAAATTATCAAGAAAATTAAGATATGTTAACAACCTATTTTTAAAAAACTTGGTTAAATAAGTTAGGATTTGGAAACACTAATGTTTGTTTCTCTCAAATAATATCATTTAATTTAAAATTATTATTCTTACCATAAATAAGGAGAAAATTTAGGGTAGTTTTGTTATAGATATAAATGCATTAGGCTAAAAGATAATGTTGTATGAGCATTAATCATATTATATAGTATTTTTAAATTTTTTACCTAGAATCAAATTAGGTCCAAATTTGTGATTTTGTTTAATAGTATTGATATTACGTTAGTACTTACCGTAACACACACTATAATCAGTGGTCACATATGCATATAGAATAATATCGCTATACTGAGTCAAAGATACACAAATTATTTTCACTAAACTAGTGGTACATTATTACATAAATACTTTTCTTAACACATTATAATCACTACATGGGTCACGTATGTATATATAATAATATCATTATAATAAGTCTATGTCTATAATTAAGAACATGGCATATATAGTTACCTTTTTTGTAAACTTATATAGTTTACCTATGACAGACCCATTGATGCAGCATGTAAATGGATGGCAAGAAAGTTAATAAGATTACAACATTTTTGAATTTAACTTCGACTCTACTCCAAGTTGATACAAACTAATGAGACCCGAATAATGTTACAGGGAATTAATATATGGACCCCCTTTTAATGATATAATTAAATACAAATACCATAATTGTTAAAAGTTAATTAATTATATTTTCCATAAGTTTTGTAAACTATTTCGTTTCAAAATTGTGAAAATGTCCTAAAATATATTGTTATGAATGTACTGAATTATAGTAGATTTTAAAATAACAGTATAACTAATTATGATGTTTGTTATTAATGATTTAGATCAATCGTATGAAAATTTTGAATTTGAAGAATACTTTAATTTTAAACTGGACCATTATCCTGGTGATAATATACTCAAGTCTAAATTTTCTTAAGAAATGTTAGTTATATTCTATTTCTTTTAATTTTCAGTATAACTAAATTAACTAAATTAATGGTACGGGTAAATGATTCATAATTGGACATATAATAAAATATAAAAATGGCTAACTAAGATCACTAATAATTGTTTAGAACCCAATATGTACTATTTTTATTAATTTAGTTTAATGCTTCAAGGCCTATCTTAAAAATTTACAAAAATGCCATTAATGAATAATCGAGTTTAGATATACGATACACGGTGATTTTAGAAAATTTAAATTTTCATTAAAGGTATAGTTTGAGAATGATCATCTTTAATGGTATTGATGTAAGGATTTTTTTAATTCAGTCCATATTTTTACATATGCAGAGAATGCATCATACATAGGCACTAATTCATATATACACATCGAATTCATTAAAAAGCATTGAATATTATCTCTAATTTCAAAAAACGACATATGCATGTCTTTGGTAAATGTCAACCCTACTTTTTTAATAATTTTGTCACTGAATTATAATAAAAAGTGTAAGATGATGTCATAGAACGAAAAGAACAAAAGTATGAACCCGGTAATATGTTTGTTACATGGACTTCATCAATTGTAGAGGCTTAGTATGGATCATGTGATTTCTTACGGTCTAGTCAATTATAAAAATGGTCATTGAACTTGAATTGTTAAGATTATTAAAAATAAGATAAATTGCGTTAGACTAAATCTATATCTTGTCTCTTTTAACTACAATAGGCATATAAACCAAAGATAATAACAAATTTATTATAGTAAGGGTATTGGTTCATATATGAAAACATCACTTTTGAGTATATGCTAATGTTAAATATTTTTAGCAACAGATAATTTTTTTTGTCTTTTGGTTCCTTTGTCTTTCACATAACTCTAGAGTATATTTTAATCTTATATATTATTAACAACAGTGATTGTTAGCAAGATAAATTTTTCACGACAATAACAAACTGTTATATATTATTTTACACGTTGGTTGTAGCCGTTCCTCCTTATATGGTATTTTTACTGTTTTGGTGAATAAGTTGTGGTCATTGAAATTGAAATGTCGAGTTTGTAACATAATTTAATGTACATTATCTGATATAAATTTGGTTTGGTGGACAGGATGAATACGTTCTAAAAATTAATATATGGCTCAACTATTATTTTAGAACACGGTTATTAAAGAATAGATGAATCTACATAAAAAATCTGGATTTGGTTAAGACAAATAAATTGGTTATTTCCGGTTTATTTAATAGATGTAAGACATAATAATTTTGGTTCTATACGAAATATATAGTATTATTTCGCCTAGTTAGAGCATCTCCAACTCATTGTTGTTTTCACCTATATAATAGCATTTAGAGGTTAAATTACTCCAACACACTTCTATTTTTCCTCTATAATAAAGATATCTACTTTTTCCTCCATTTATAGAGGAAGAAATAGCATTCCTCTATTTTTTACTCTATATTTAAAGATTTCTATTTTAGAGAAATACATTGGAGCATATCTCACCTCTATTATAGAGTTATTCTATTTTACAAGTGAAAATAGCAAAATACATTGGAGATGGTCTTATAATGACTAACGGCATTACATGTAATTAATCTCGGCAAGAGAGGGTTTTTAATGTAAGGCTATGAAAAAGGCTCTACTAATGCCACCTAAGTAATGTAACATATGTACATTATCTAATATAAATTTGGTCTAGTGTACATAATGAATAAGTTCTAAAAATTAATATATGGCTCAACTATTTTTTAGAACACATTTGTTAAACAATATATGAATCTACATAAAAATCCAATTTGGTTAAGACAAATAAATTGGTTATTTCGGGTTTATTTAATAGATGTAAGACAAAATAATTTTGGTTCTATACGAAATATTTAGCATAATTTCGCTAGTTATTAATGACTAATGGCATTACATGTAATTAATCTAGGCAAGAGAGGACTTTTTTATTGTAAGGATGTGAGAAGGACTCTAGTGATGCCACGTAAGTAATGGCATTTTTATTAATCACACATGAATGCAAGGTTATTTAATAAAAATGTTCCTCAAATAATATAAAAAGGATATGAAATGTAAGGATAAACCAATGTTTTAAAACCGGACCGGAAACTGGCTCGGTATATCTACTGGTTGACTGGTTGGACCGGTTCAACCGGTCCAACCAGGTTTTCTATTTTAAAATATATATATATATATATATATAGAATTATATATTTACATTATATAGGTATAAAAATAATTATATATATATATTTTTTTTCTTTATTAATTAGAAAAATGAACAATAATCATAACTCTAATTATATATATACAACAAACAAGTGAATACTATGTAAAACTGAAATTGATAAAAACCAAACGATTGATTGTTTAAATTACCGTATTTATTTATACAATTAAAGTCTCAGATTTTATGAATATGAAAAATAAGAATAATACATGAAATATTAAGTTTTAATAACAATTGAAAATACATTATTTATATGTTAATTTTTTAGAACCGGGTTTCAAAGTTAACCCGGATCATTGGTTTTACCGGTTTTTTACCGGTTTTATCGGTTTTTCTTAAATCTGAGTTTTAATCAAACCGGACTTGACTTCTTGAGCGAGTCACGGTCGTACCGGCCGGTCAGATCCGATTTTCAAAACCATGGGATAAACCTTCCAGAATGTAAACTTAAGTTAGACCATTGCACACCATTAATTGTTGCCTTCCAAATTGTTTTTGGTATCGAAAAGGGAAAGAAATCTACAAATATTATCCTAAAATCTAAAGTCTTTGTACTCTCTGAATTTGATTGGTCCAAGCCTTAAACATCAGATTTGTGAAAAAAATATACAGATTCGTTTTCCAGTTTGTGAGTAAGTTTTGTTGAGAGTATGGCTACGGAAATCATGAACCAACAGATCGTTGACGCAAGGATCGAAGAGCCGATGATATATTGTCACCAAGTGATAGACCTTTGTCTTTTTTTTTGATATTACGATGAAACCTAAAATGGATACTCGTCAGATTCTGATTTTAGTTAAACTTTTATTTCTTGTCATTTGATGTTTACTTTGATATGTGGTCTTTGTTTTGCAGTGTCGTCAAAAGAGATCGGATGCTGTTGGAACTTGCGTGACCAAGAAGGGTACCAAGACATGTGTGTTGAAGTATTGTTCTAAGTGCCTGTTGAGCAGGTTTGGTTTTGATGTTTTGAGATTTATGTCTTTTGTTATGAGAAATATGTAGGCTCTAGTGATATGTATTGGCTCGAATTAATAGGTACGGAGAGATCGGAGAGGAGGTTGCGTTGAATGATAACTGGGTTTGTCCCAAATGTAGGAAAATATGCAATTGTAGTCAGTGCAGGTAAGGCAAAATCATCCATTTTATATAAGACACTTTTGATTAATTTTGTTTTCTCCAGGAAGAATAAAGGTGAGAAGCCTACTGGGATGTTGACAGCCATAGCTAAGAAAATGGTTGTTCAAATGTCCCTGAGTTCCTTAAAAAAGAGGGTTCTGACAAATACTTCTACAGGGAGAAGGTGAAACCGGTACGAAGCTATGATCCTTTGTAGTGTGTTGATCATAGATTTTGTGTCTTGTTTGATGATATTGGTATCTGCAGGACAATGTTACTGGAAAGGGGAATTGTGCTGAAGAGATAAATGATTCAAGTGCTGGCTGCAGCGACGGGAATTCTGTGGCAAGAACCAAACCCATTCTCAAGGAGAAAGAGGAGTTTCAGCTTGAGGAGGTTAATCTACCACAAGGCAGTGAATCAATCACTGTTTCAAGTGTTGACTTGCACCCTGAAAATGCCGGAAATGTGCTTCAGTTTTTAGAGTTCTGCTTGACTTTTAGAGAGGTATCATCTATATAATTAACCCTTTGAATATAAGAAATGATCACTAATAGTTCCTCTCACTTCATATGACTTTATGAATAGACTCTGGGTTTGAGGGACGGGCAATCTCATTCGGTTGTACGTGAGGTTTTATCTGGAGCCAAGAGCATTCTATGCTTACCCAGACGATGATCCAGTTACTGGCTCTTTTACTAGTAGATAGAAAAATGTACGCATTGTTTTTCTTGAAATGTATCATTTTTTCTCTAATAAATTATGCATATCATATCTGATCAGTTTTTATTTTTAAAACAAAATGTAGATCGGTTGTCATTGGTGCAACTGATGAAAGGTGGTTCACTATTCTTGGAGAGTGTCTTGCGGAATCAGTAGTTAAGCTTGATGACTTCCCTCCTGAGATGTTTCAGAAAGGCATTTCTGAGTACGCTGAGATGGATTCATTACAAAAGCTTAAGCTTTTGAATTTTTTATGCGATGAAGTGCTTGGCATATCGTACGATATAGATTATATTCATGCACACATACATACATACATACATATATATCTATAATAAGGGTTTACATGCTGTGATAAAATTTTCAGGGTGATGAGGAATTTCATTGAGAACCATGAAAACCCTAAATATGTTGAAAAGAAAAAGAAAGCAGAAGAAATGTTGATTGCAGCAGAAGCTAAGGTAACAATAAAAAATCTACTTATGTTTTTACAGTTTAAGTTTAATAACGCTTAGATTCATTCTAAATCATTTTTTGTAGGAGAAACAACTGTATCAAATGATAAAAGATGACTTTGCCAAAACTGAAGCAGATAATAATGGGGTTGCATTAACAAACGAACAACGGGTTGCAATTATATCGCAAATGTCTGCTGAATATGAAGAAGTTTATTTTAAAAGAAAAAGGCGTTAGAAATGCAACCTAAAAGTATAAATTTGAACTTATGTGATTGATATTTATAACAATGAACCTAATCTTATTGTTTTGCATAGGTCAAGAATATAACGATGCTCTTAGAACCAACCCGGTTGAACTGGATGACAATGGTCTTATTCTCTGGAATTTGAAGTCGTACAATGAAGAACCAACCATTTTGCTTCAAGGTGTGAAAGAAACATAGGAATTATCCGTTTGTTGTGGAAAAGAGTATGTACAGATTTTAATTTCTTCTATTTTTGGGTTCAGATTGGGAAGTTGTAGTGACATATGTCCTCATGAAAATGGTATTCTTTTAGCTCCGAGCAGAAACCACAGGTTGAGAAGTACATCACTTGCAAAAGGTAAATCATTTCATCTCTCTCTCTCTTAATGATTTTAGGTCAAGGAATTAATTATCAAGGCTTGTGAAAGTTTAAAACTGCTTTTTGGGTCAAAGAATTTTTGAATGCATTTAAAGATATAGAATTGATTTATCAATGTTAAACCAAAATTTTATATATAATATATACAATACTTGCAACTAAATCATTTATAACAGATTAAACTGATGCTTCACTTGAATCATGTGTTTATTAATGGGTTTACATGCATCTCACTTTTTTTCTTTTGAATCATGTCTTTAATATGTAGGAAGAAAAGTCTTCTAAAGAGAAGATTGAGAAGAAGATAAAGACTGTTTCTAAGTAGTAGTGATGATCTTTTCCAATTACCTGCGAGCACATATAACAAACATGGTTTTGCTAAGCAGAGGTAAAAAGGTTGACTCATGCACTCTTATGACATGTAATTTTAAACTGCATATGAATATGATTTCTTGTTTTAATTAACTCGGTCCGCGCTACGCGCGGAATGTAATTATATGTTGTTTCTATTTAAACAGAATTGTCAAATCAGTGTTTGTTAGGGTATATGGTCTTATTTCTCTTTATTTAGGCTTGTATTAATGATTTAGCGATGTTAATTTATATGATATTTCTGTAGTTTCATTTATGAACTATTGTTACTTTTAAATTATATTTTTATTATATATATTAGTCACTGATTGCTGTTTTCTATTACTTTCATGTTAATTTCTTTAAAATTAATCTTGGTAACCACATAAGAAAAGAGCTATTTGTAAGATTTCATCTTTTATTTATATTGATCGGAATTTGATGAAACATGGAAAATAATAACTTAACTGATTTCTTTTCTTTCTTTTTTTGTTTTTATTAACTTTTTGTTATTTATTCTTGAGGTATATACTTTTAAGGATGGGATTGTGTATTTATTTTTCGATTTTTGTTCACAAACTCAAGTTATGATATTTATTTTTATTATTATTTTAATTTTTTATGTGTTATATCATATTATTCTTATTTTAAAATTATTATTATCTAAAATATTTTGTTTGTTGTTTGCATCATTTTTTTTAAATCTTACTTTGAGCTTATTGACCTAAAATGGAAAGCAAATTAGTGAGATTCTCTTCTTTTTTTTTTCTTTTGGTTTCAATTTGAAGAAACGTCAGAAAAAGCAACAATATGATAAATATAACTTTCTCATTTTCGTTCTTATAGATTTTTTTACTTATTTTGAAGTATTTTGATATATCATGTAATTTTTACTAAACTTTTGTATGTTCATTAATTTTTTCTCTAAACTTAAGTTATATTATGTATCATCACTATCTAATTGTTCTATTTTTGCTTCTTGCTAGTTTACTTTTCAAACTGATTTTTTAGATCTCTATTTTGGTTATATACTAATCATTAATTACTGTTTTATAATTATTTTTCTAGGTTAACTTTTAGATTTGGTACTCAAAGAGGAAAAAACCTCGTGAGATTCATTAGTTTTCTATTTCCGTTGGTTTCTGATGAAATTTAGAAAAAACTCGTGTGATTCATTATTGGTAACCCACCGTAGACATTAAATAATAGTTGTAAAATATGTAGCTAGGTATATCTGTTTTGAAGTAATTTGCATAAACATAAGTCTCCAAATTTGTAGAAAAAAAATCTTATAATTTATTTTAGAAAAAAAATATCCTATAATTTATATTAGAAAAAAAATCCTATTATTTATATTAGAGTATATACATTATACATCATATTTTTATCCGGTGATTCAAAGTATATGAGTCCCACTAAAGATTTTTTACTCCTGACATAAGGGAAAAAATGATTTCAAAAATAAAACACAACGTATATTATTGTCAATGTCAAGTCTTCTTATAGGTGAAGAAGGTGTGATGCTTTTATTTCTTCCTTCGCAGCTTGATCAAGCACGTTTACTGATGTTTCATAACTTCCTTCGTTTTCGTCAACTATCTCTCTCATGTATAGCTTTGTAAAAATCCATTCGTTCATCTTGTGCATTGGCAGATTCAGCTATTGAAAATGGAAAATGTAGAGCACACAGATAAGAAGCAAAGAGAAGTGCAGCCCCTGAAACTCACAGATGGTTTAAACTAGAGGAACTTGATATCTTCAAGCATGATCCAAAGTTTTTTAGTAGAAGCATTGGAGAATTTTGTAGCTTGATTTGAGGGAATACTTTAGTGCTATTGGTTTTGCTTTCAGCTCAAAAAGACTAAGGGAAATAGCAAAAAGGAGAAAAGAGTGATAGAGCGCATCCACCTTATAATAAAAGCTCCTAAAATCACATTCTCTATTTTCTATATCATCTGAGAATCAAGCACCTCACTTTTCACCTGAAATTCAAATTGTGTAGACCCTAAATGACTACATTCACAATGTAAAAAATTCACACGTTTTAAGCTATTCAATTACCGGAAGATGACAGATATCTCTGACTATCACAGTTTTGCAGATGTCAAAGACTTTGGTAGCTTCTGAAGAACAGTAATTAATTGCAAACAATAAATCTTAACGTCGAGGAGGAGCATGTTTAGACCCATCAGATTGCCACCTCTTTTTATGTTTCTCGTTTCCAAGAAGCGTAGCAATCGCACCTCCACAGTGGAAGAACACCTGCCAGCCTTCAAATCATAGAGCATGATGGATTACTGAACCATTAAATCGAAGAAGAGGAGTTTCTATGATATTAGTAATTTGGGGTTGATTTTCAAAATGTGAAGCCTGACCTTTTTTATAGGTGAAGATCCACCGCATGCAAGAGAGATAAGAAGCATTCAATAATGAATCGTGGTTGACGTGGATTCAAGGATTAAAGAACAATGTTAATGGTGATGAAGCAATTCATTGCATGATGGATATGAGGAGATTCCCGGTGAACGACACAGAGCACAGACACGAAGAGCTGACTTTCATATCCTTATAGAACAACCATGGTTGTTGACATAATCAAAACTCATGACGACGACGAACCCTAAAATCCAATATCAATTTTCTCTATGAAGATGAAATTCTGATTCGTTTATTTTCTAAGACCAAACAAAATTGATACGACTTGATAAGGCCCATTCACGTAAGGGAACATAACAAAAGAATAAAAATTCATTAAGGCCCATTCATTAGTCCACAAACGAAAGTAAATAATTCGAGACATCATAGTGCCAGGTGTCATAATTTCTTCTGCCTCTTTGATGAGATGACAACACCAATAAGGAGGAAACTGTTATTTATATAATAAGATTTCTGAGCAATCCAAAAACTCTCTTTGTACATTTTCGTTCTAAACATTTCCAACATGATTGTGAACATATAATATTTTATCGTGTGACTGGTTACATCATAAATTTTAAATGCGGGAGTATTGTAATTTTCAGATTCTCACTAATCATACATATAGTATAATTTGCACATAGCCATTTTGGTAGAATATTCTTTTTATAGCTTTACATAAATGAACAATACAAATAAAGAATCCCTTATATACTAAAGAGCAAGTTGCCTAGCGAATCAAAAGTTGACATGTGGTAAAAAGAAATTTTAAAAAAAATTGAAAAATACAGAAAACACAATACAAGTTTTTTTCAAAATTAAAAAAAAAAAAACAAAATACAGTTTAAGAAAAAAACCCTAGCAACAGTTAATTTTCCACAAAACCTAACTCACTAGTCACGATCATTCTCCTTCCTCAACAAAAAGGAAGAGAAAGGTTGTCTGACTAAAATTGGTATAAGAACTTAATATATTATTCAGTTTTTCAACAAATTTAATATTTCATATAAAACTTAATTTACATTTTTTGCAATCTAATACAAGTTTTCATGAATTTTTTATCTTGAAAATTTTAGATTTTTATGATGCATCAAAACTAACACAACTATATCCAAAATCCACTATTTTCTCTCTTATTAACAACTGTTACGTTTATTAAAAAATCAGAATTAAGTCCCATACTAAGCAATGTTTTGCAAAAAAATCTAAATAAAATTAACCAAAAAAAAAATCACGTTAATACTTTTTTTGAAATTTCAAATATTTAAAGTCCTATATTTTTTCAAATGATCTCATTGAAGTCAAAATTAATTTTCACCACTTTAAAACTTTTTATATAATATTTATCTACTAATTTAAGCACATGACCAATCAAATTACAACACATGATATTTGTTTAAAAGGCAGAACCAATCAGAAATTAAACAATTGTGAGAAAAATAGTTTAAATACAAAAAAAAAGTCTGATTTTTAAGTTTTTAGATCCCTAAATTTTCTAAAATCCCCACTACCACTTTCACGTCATCTACAATAGAAAAATCATGGCATAAAATCAAAATTGTTTCATCTTCTATTATTTGTTTTTCTCTTATTTCTTCTCTATGTTTCATAATTTTCATCAGTTTCTCTCCAGTGTTTTAGTGTATCAGTAAAAATCATAGAGGTTTGACTACTCAATTCCTTTTTTTTTCTATTCTGCTCAAATCTATATTATTTGATTATTTTAGCGTGATTTAGGTAGAAGATGTCACTTGAATATATTGTTGTTTCAAAGTTTATTTTTCAAAAAAAGACAAGAATGAGAGCATTATTTGTATATGAGGTAAAAAAAATTACATTCAACTCTATTATATAAAAAACAGGTAATTTACAAATCATTTTTATTACTTCCTTAAAAAAGTTTAATACGTCAATCAAAAATTTTAAATTTATCGAAAGTTAATAGATTGTTTATAGGTTTTGGTGATGATTCTAAAAAAGAGAGTGAGTAGACGATTAGTGGAATATTAATACAAGTCTCAAACAAATATGAAAAGCTGGTTAAAAACAAAATGGGGGAATTTCATTTCTACCCTAAGTTTGATACCACTTTGCAAATTTACTTTTAATGAATGACTATTTTCAAAAATACCTTTACTTTTTGATGAAAATAGCCTTAACTAATTTTGTAAATATTTATAAAAAATTAGAAACTCAACCTCACCACTTTAACACTAAACCCTAAAAATAATCACTAAAATGTAAATCCAAATGTTAATATATTTTTGATAATATGTATTTTTGCAAAGTGGTACTTAACGTATGCTATTTTTGGCAATTTCTCAAACAAAAATGTATCAAACTAAAATCTAGGCATTAACCATATGCAAAACCAGAATACATTTTAGTTTTGATATGAAAGTAAAAGAATTCTTTACCCGTACATAGTACGGGGCTGATCACTAGTATATTATAATTGGAAAAAAAAAACGCTGGTAAAAGATGGTATAAGCTTCGCATGTCAAATGGGGTTGAACAAAAAAAACATTATACAAGATACTTTTCTCACCTTCCTGAAGGAAAATCCAAGTTTTTCTTCTATTCGATAATTACATTGACATGTTGCTTTGAAATAAGCATTCTAATTATGGTAAAAAATAATACATATTTAAGGTTCATAGTTAGAAAAGTTGAAACAAAGCTATATATGTACTCTCTTCTAATATTTTCAGTTTTTTCTTGGTGCTTTACGTTTTTTCTTATAATTTTGCGCTCTTGTCAATCATGTAAAAAAAATTTAGTGCCCGATATATAACTATAAGTATTGTCTAAAATCATGATGTCCTAAGTGGTCGGTCCTTTCGCCTATGCTCTGGACCGTCCCTGCATATGATTTTTTATGATTAAGATTATAATTCTCACTAAATACAAAAATGTAATAAGTTTTGTATTTAATAAGTATCTACAAAAGAAGGTATAGCTTTTGCATGTTAATGGGGGTTGTAAAAAAAAGAGAAGACGTTATACAAGATACTTTGCTCACTTTCTTGAAGGAAAATCCAACTACTCGATCAATACATTGACATGTTACTTTGAAATAATCATTCTAGCTATGGTAAAATCATATCATATCTATCTTATTAAAATTGAATTTTGTTTTTTAATATAACCCTTAAACTAACTACTTAATTATATCCTAATTGCATTGAGAAATTTCCTAATCTTCACTTTTAGCATTTATTAAATATTAATATTTAAAGGAACCATAACATATTCCTAAATTGATTTGAAAAATAATTAATGTTAAATATAAATTTAAAATAATTATTAAAAACATGATAAAAATAATTAATGCTATATTAATTTAGGTGAACAACATAAACTCATGAAAAAATTGTTCTAGATATATTAATGCTATGTTATTAATAACTATTTTTTTCATCAAGATAAAGAGATTTGAATAAAAATTTGCTACCCAAATGGAAGACTCTGTGTCCATGTGGACCAATTACTAAATAATTATAAAATGATAAAACAACCATAAATCCACCTAAAATTGATTTAAGAATTCATTTACTAAAATTGGAACAAAATATTATTTTAAAAATTATTTATATTTCTCACTATTTATTAGTAATAAGTAAAATTAAAAGGCACGTAAAAATATTCATAATATATATAAAAATAATATGTAAATATATTAGTTTACATATATTTCATATATATAACAACCAAATAAAATTTAATATGATAATGTTGAAGAATAGAAAATATAGCACCAAATCGTAATAGTATATATACCAATTCACCATACATTAAAGTTTTGATCTGTATAAAAAATACATTCATGTGGATACGTGGATCATATTCTAAAATGTGGATGATATAATTGACGGTCTAAAAGAGAAAATAAAATTACTCAATCTAAACTATAAAATTTTATTTAGAAATTTCATGTAAACAATTATCTAAGTCTGGGTAAATTTTAAAAAAATTATATTACCATTTATACAAAATAAATATTTATTTATAAAAGTAAAATCAAACACTGCGCACCGTGCAGTTTAAACTCTAGTACATATTTATTTTCATAGTTAAAGAAGTTGAAAGAAAGCTAAATATATATACTTTCTTATGATTAGGATTATAATTCTCACCAAATAGAAACATGTAATAAGTTTTGTATTCATGAAGTATCTAGAATACCTAATGTATAGATATATTTTCTTATCACGATAAGTTAATAAAATTATTAATTTTATAAAGTAAAAATTGGTAATAATGTTTCATTTCCAATAAAATATCAGTATATATAATATTTTTGACAGTGACGCATTGCCTGTCACATCCTTTTCATATATCAACATATTCTTATAATTTATAAGTTTATTAACTTGAGGGTATCATTATCCTATATATGAAAAAAATCTAAGTTAATCCGAAATAAAGTTGTAGACCATCGATGGACATTGTCTCTAAATATTCAAATGAGTCATAAACAATATATTTATATTAGTTTGGTCACTTGATGGAGTGTAGTGGGTGTATTCAAATTTATAAATTTGTTTCACCAAGAAATTCTGTTGATATGCAATAATTAGTCAATGTATTTAAAAAAAATCTAGTTTGTGTTGCTGAATTCGCCATTCCAACATCATACGTATAGCTAACCTAAATTCATGAGTTATTGGCTCACAATTATTATTAGCAGATAAACTCTCGTAGGAGGATTAACCAACGAGGATCATATTTATCTCTTATGCCAGTTTTTCGAAGACGGTTCTTCATGATTTTAACACCATCGGAAGTTACTTACTGTTAGTAGCATCTTTAGATCTAAACATCAGAAGTAGACAACTACCCCAAGAATAATATATAGGATGAAGCAGCGGATGATGTAACGATTGATTTAGTAGCCGGAGTTGCTACAATAATTGTGTTATTGAATTTATGCCACTTCCTCAGATTCTAGGATTTACGCTAGATCCATACGGAGCTTAGACAAATAAGGTGAAGGAATGGAATCAACGAGATGGAAGCAGGGCATTGGTTCAGAAGCAAAATAAATAAATTTTTGGCCCATTATCTTCAAAAATCAGAAAATGTGGCTAAAATTGTAGTTCATAATTTCAAACCTTGCACCTTGAATCAAAATCTGGACGTTCTTTCCAGTAAAACTATGTAAAATTTGTAGGATTATTGACCTTCTAAATATATATAACGTGAATGACCCCAAAGTACATGCTTTATATGTCTATATTCCAGCATGGTCCTGGCTGGAAGCCCGACGCCACCGTCTCTATAATCGTTTGAACGTGTCTTTTTTCTAGAGTGGTAATGTGTCAGAAACTGTGAGGCTTAATGAACGGGTCTTTCTAATTATCCGGTTGAGGAGTATGGCGGTGGAGGTGGTTGCATGTGGTCGCGCCTAGGTCATACTCATGCCACTTTTGCGGGAGAGAGTTCAAGTCAGCGCAAACACTAGGCGGTCATATGAAAGTTCATCGAAGAGACCGACCTCGGCTTAAACAACAATCTTTATCATCTTCATCAACTTACCAAGCCATGCCTATCAATTATGATCATCAACAGCTACAAAAACAAGAAGTTCTTGGTGTGGGATCGAAGTTTCCTGTCAAAGAGGATTCCAGAAAACCTAATGGAAACTCAATTAACGGTATTTTCACATTTACAGCTCATAATATAAACATATTATATTGTACTTTTACCTTTTTTTTTGTCCCCCCTTACAACTATTCATGCTCTACCATGTGTTGTTAGACATCAATTTTATACTTCAACAATACATGGAGAACAGTTTGATAAAGCTTAGTTGTTAAAAACGTGGGCCCAAATATCAGGAAGAACTCCAGCCCATACCAAATCCTGCAAGCATAAGGAGAGAATATGTTAAGCTTAGTGTATTTAGGATAATCAATATCTTAATACAATAGAGATTAGGAATTCTATGAGGTCTATATATAGAGATGTAGTAGTTATTCAAAGAGGGTGGTGTTAAGCTTTTACAAGAAATAAAAGATCTCTAGTTTAAGATATAAAAGTCATTCAAAGTTAAAGCATAAATCATAGATTGAATTCTAACAAGTGGTATCAGAGCATTCCAGGTACTTCGAGTACTAAGAACAGGGGGGAGGGGGGCTTTAACGAGGATGACAACAACTAGGATCGATGTCGATAGATTCGACGGGACTGGAGAATTTTCATTATGGAAGGTTCGGATGATGGCTCACTTTGGTGCCCTAGGGCTAAAAGACATCTTAACTGATGAGAAACTTCTAATGGATTCACCGGTCACCAAGGAAGAAGGAGACGCAGCTCTGAAGGATGCTGGGAAAGAGGCAAAAGAAATCGTCCCAACCATCGATCCAATTAATCTTGGGAAATCGGAAAAAGCAAAGGATCTTATTGTTGTGAATGTGGGAAACCAGGTTCTAAGAAAGATTAGACACTGCGACACAGCTGCAGCTATGTGGACAGCCCTCAACGCACTATACACGGAAACATCTCTACCAAATCGCATTTACTTGCAGCATAAATTTTATACGTTCAAGATGAACGATTCCAAGAGCATAGACGCAAACGTAGATGATTTTCTGAAGCTTGTGGCAGATTTAAATAATTTAAACGTAGAAGTTGCAGAAGAAGTTCAAGCTATACTGCTACTAAACTCAATGCCGCAACGATACGACCAACTCAAGGAAACTCTCAAGTATGGACAAGACACGCTCAAGATAAACGAGGTGACATGGGCTGCCCGATCTAAGGAACGAGAAATGTTGGAAAGTGGAAAAATCTCAAGGCAACAGGACGAAGGCCTGTACGTTGAAGAGAGAGGAAGGTCGTCAAACCGCTTTAACAAAGGAGGAAACAAGCACTGGAAAGGAAGGTCTAAAAGCAGGTACGGGAGATCCGAGTCTAGACCTAAGTATGACAAGAACAATAAAGGGTGCTTTATAAGTGGAAAAGAAGGACATTGGAAGGGAGAATGCCCAGACAGGAAACCATATAAAACAGCAAATATAGCTGAGGAGCCCAAACAACCTTTAGTCCTAACTGTAAGTACCAGCGACACCCAAGATGAATGGGTAATGGACTCTGGATGTTCCTTCCATATTACTCCAAATAAAGACGTGTTATTTGATCTAGAAGAAACCGAAGGAGGCAGAGTTCTGATGGCAAATAACACACATTGCGATGTCAAAGGAATTGGAAAGATAAAGAGACCTGATGGATCCGTGGTGGTTCTCACGGGTGTAAGGTACATGCCTAATATGAGTCAAAATTTGATATCCTACGGGATGCTTGAGCGATCAAGATGTCAATATGAAGGGAAGGATTTTATGATCCGGTTTTACAAAGACGAAAAAGAGATATTATCGGGAAAATTCAATGAAGGACTGTATTATCTGCAAGGAATCGTGTCAAAAGGGGAGGCAAATGTTTCAAAGGTAGAAGAAGACAAGACAACAATATGGCACTCACGACTATGCCACATGAGTTGGAAAAACTTGAATGTGCTGGTAGAAAGAGGATATGTACCAAAGAAAGAAGTGCATAAGCTCGATTTCTGCGAGACATGCGTATTAGGAAAATCTCACAGACAAAGTTTTCCCACGGCAAAGCATACCACAAAAGGAATTCTAGAGTACATTCATTCAGATATGTGGGGAGCTCCATCGACTCCAATAAGTTTAGCCGGAAGTAAGTATTTTATAAGCTTTATAGATGACTACTCTCGAAAGGTCTGGATTTATTTTCTAAAAACAAAAGACGAAAAGCTTATGAAAAATTCAAAGAATGGAAAGAGGCAGTGGAAAATCAAACAAGGAAGAAAATTAGGTGCCTAAGAACGGACAATGGTCTCGAGTTCTGCAACCAACAATTTGATAAGCTGTGTAGAGACTCGAGAATAAAGAGACACAAAACGTGTCCTTATACTCCACAACAAAATGGGGTCTCAGAACGGATGAACCGTACGATCATGGATAAAGTTTGGTGTATGCTCGTGGAAACAGGATTGGGACAGGAATTCTGGGCCGAAGCCGCTTCAACTGCCACATACATAATCAATAGGACGCCGAACTCAGCCATTAACTACGAACTTCCTGAGGAACGCTGGACTGGCACGAAGTGTGATTTAAGCAATATTAAGAGGTTCGGGAGCTCTGCATATGTTCACAAGGTACAAGGAAAGACAAACCCAAGGGCCATAAAAGGAGTATTCATCGGATATCCATTCGGAACTAAAGGGTATCGTGTATGGATACCAGAAACTGGCAAATGTGACACCAGCAGGGAACTTGGTATTCAATGAAGAAGAACTTTATAAACACACGAAGACCACTCAAGGTGAAACTGTTGGGGTAAATGACAAGGAAAAGGGGCTAAGAAGAGTAACGTTTAAAGAGAACTTGATAGAAGGGCCAACTCTCTCACACGATGGAGACAAGGAAATATTAGTCCCAGGTGGAGCATCCATCCTAAATGAAACAACTAGTGACTCAGAAGAAGATGTGACAGGAGACGAAGAAGACATCAATTCTGAAACAGAAACAAATACTGATGACTACATACTGGCAAGGGATAGAACTAGAAGGCAAATAAAACCACCTTCAAGATTCGAAGACTCAGACTTTGTAGCATATGCATTGGCAGCCGCAGATGACTTAGAAATAGAAGAACCTAAAAACTATATTGAAGCCATGACGAGCAAGAAACAAAAACTATTGAAAAATGGAGCAAACGAAGAGATGGATTCACTTCAAAGAAATAACACTTGGGTGTTGATCGAGAAACCAGAAAATGCAAAAGTTATAGGATGCAAATGGATTTTCAAGCTCAAACCAGGAATACCAGGCGTGGAACAACCCAGGTATAAAGTAAGGTTAGTGGCTCAAGGTTTTTCACAGAAAGAAGGAATTGATTACAATGAGGTGTTCTCTCCTGTGGTGAAACACGTATCAATTCGCATCATGCTGTCAATCGTGGTTAACAATGACTATGAACTCGAACAAATGGATGTGAAAACTGCATTCTTACACGGAAAGTTGGAAGAAAGAATTCTTATGAAACAACCAGAGGGTTTCGTTAAGAAAGGGGATGAGGACAAAATGTGTTTACTAAAGAAATCTCTTTATGGGCTAAAGCAATCTCCAAGACAGTGGAATTACAAATTTGATAGTTTCATGAAGGCTCAAAAGTTCATAAGGAGTAGAGAAGATCCATGCGTATATATGAAAAACGTTAACACAACGCAGGCTATATTCTTACTCCTATATGTAGATGATATGCTCATAGCATCAAGAGATAAAGAAAATTAAAGAGATTTTGAGTAAAGAATTCGAGATGAAAGATCTTGGAAAGGCCTCAAGAATATTAGGAATGGATATCATAAGAGATCGAACAAAGGGGGTTCTAATATTATCACAGGAAGGATATTTACGAAAGGTGATAGAAACATTCGGAATGACAGAGACTAAAGCTGTAAGTACACCAACCTCATCTCAGTTCAAACTTAGAAGTCTTACGCTAGAGCAAAAGGAAGAAGAAGGACAGTACATGGAAAACAAACCCTATGCAAGCGCAGTAGGAAGCATCATGTACACAATGGTTGGTTCACGACCCGACTTAGGTCTTGCAGTTGGGTTAATAAGCAGATTTATGTCTGAACCCGGCAAAGAACACTGGGCCGCAACCAAATGGGTCTTAAGGTACTTAAAGGGGGCAAAAGAAAGGTGTCTTACATTTACTAAAGGATCAAGGTTCAGCATTGAACGGTTTTGTGATTCTGACTACGCCACTGATCTTGATAAAAGAAAGTCAGTTACTGGATACATGTTTCAAGTTTGGGGAAATACCGTAAGCTGGAAATCAGGGTTACAAGACGTAGTAGCACTTTCAACAACCGAAGCTGAGTACATGGCCCTAACTGCAGCTGCTAAAGAAGCCCTATGGCTAAGAAGAATATGCAAGGAATTGGGTTTTAATCAAGAAAGCGTAAAGCTAAATTGTGATTCACAAAGTGCTATAGCCCTAGCAAAGAATCATGTACACCATGAACGAACTAAACATGTTGACACCAAGTATCACTTTATCAGAGATCTAGTTGGAGATGGCACTGTTACTCTATCTAAAATCCATACTAGCAAGAACCCAGCAGATTTCCTAACTAAGGTATTACCTGGTCCAAAGTTTGATCTTTGCTGTGAACTTCTGAAAATCATCTAAGAAGATGGGACAGCAGGTAATCCGGTTATCGAATCACCTCGCACAAGAAGAAGTAATAAGGTTAGAGCTTATACTATTACTTCTTATCGATAACCAGGAAGCTCAAAGGGTTACCTGCTAGATGCGGGGTGAATCTCAGTTTAAGGTGGAGCGGCTGAGATAGAAATGTTTCTTGAAAGAAGTCTGAATGACTACACCAAAGATAGTGATTTAAGTTGACAGAGAGAACGTCTTAAACAGTTATAAAGGAACTGAAGGGAGACGACTACCTCGAGCGTGACAATGGAGCTTAACGAATACCCCAGATAGTATTCAGCGTCTTAAAACAGCGATGGAAGAATCTGAAGGGAGACACGAGTCAACTACTTAGCTGATATGGGGATCAGAAATCGAGAAGCCATTTTGTCAGATTACACAAAGCATATTCATGGAGATTGTTTACAGCTCACAGAAGATAAGAAAGTTTAAAGAACACTTACCCAGAAGCTCAACCGGGCATGTCGTCAATCTGAAGAAAAAAGAAAGATTCTTTCTTTTCCAGAAGAAGAGAAGTCGCGATATCTTGTTCTTGGAAGCGAGAGACGAAGGATCGTATGAGGAAGGAAAATAGTGGTCTCTGTGTTACTTTTGCATGGTTCGAAATTGAAGAGCTGAGGAGATGAAGCAGGAATATTTCAAGGAGAAAAGAAGAGAGAGTCACGGATTAAAGAACCCGAGAGAAGGATCGGTCCGATCTCGAACTTTCTCGCCTGGAATCACCGCCGGAATCGTCTTCGAGGAAAAGGGGGGCTCGGAAGCTTTGTTTCTTGGTCTGTCGGCAAGACCTAGAACTGAAGAGAAGGTTAAAGATATATGGGCCCAAGGTGGAGATTTGTTAAAAACGTGGGCCCAAATATCAGGAAGAACTATAGCCCATACCAAATCCTGCAAGCATAAGGAGAGAATATGTTAAGCTTAGTGTATTTAGGATAATCAATATCTTAATACCATAGAGATTAGGAATTCTATGAGGTCTATATATAGAGATGTAGTAGTTATTGAAAGAGGGTGGTGTTAAGCTTTTACAAGAAATAAAAGATCTCTAGTTTAAGATATAAAAGTCATTCAAAGTTAAAGCATAAATCATAGATTGAGTCCTAACATTAGTGTTAGTGGATCCAAATACGTGTGTATTAAAATGTTTTAGAGAGAAATAGAACTCACATCCGGTATTCTTAGAGCATCTCCAACAAAAAAGCTTCATTTCAAAGGAAAGATCCATTTAAAATAAAGAGATAAAGAGCTGGTTCTTTAACGGTGACATTTTATATATTTTCTTTAAATTTTTAGTTTATTATATTTTAGTCCTCAATATTACAATAATTAAATATAATCTTTACACTTTCAAATATAAATAAAAGGATAAAAAGCTGTTGAAACGCAAAACACTTTAAAAAATAAAGGAATGAAGAGCTGTTGGAGATGCTTTTAGAGTTGTAAACAAAAAATGGGGTCAATTGACCAACAATAATTCTTAAAATTTAACTTAATCCCATATATACTAAAAAAACATTTGTAATAAATGTGTTTACACTACAACTGATACGTAGCAGTTTCACAATTATTTAAGAATTAAAATACTGAGGCAGCCTCATAATCATATAAAAATCAATGTGTTAACACAATAATTTTCTTAACTCGAGCGTAGAAAATTTAATGTGTTCACACTAATGTTTTTAACCAGTTCATTAGTGCCTTCATTTTTAACCTTTGTATTAGTGAATTAAAGTATTAATATCATTTTTGAAAGAAAATTATTAAAATTTACAACAATTAAAATGTTGGATGAGAATATTTTTAAAATTAAAAGTTTTGTATCTTGCCGAACTTGGCCTTAGTCGAGGCTTATGTACATGAAGGCAACAAAAAATTGTGATTTGTTATGAAATAAGGAAATTGAGATAAAAACACCACACATAAGTTTCACCAAGTGTTGTCTTTCTTTACACCAAGAATTAGAAACATAATCGAATTGCTTGAAAAAATCAGAAATCAGAAAATCTCTAAAACGAAAGAAAATTTGAAAATTCGATTGAAAAACATATTTCAGGCGCCGAATGAAGATGATCGCATTATTTTCAACGCAACCCTAACCTCCCCTCCCCCTTTCTCTCAATTATATCGCGTATTTATTATATTTACCAAACAAATTTATAAAAAATATACATGTTATTGGTTATAGACTAACTATGTCAATTTTTCAACATACCCAACAATATTGACACGACATCCAACCATTTTTTATTAGTATTTATTGGTCCAATAATTATGTATGTAAAATAAGGCCAAAATATATTTTTCAAATATTTTATTATACTTAATATTAGTACAAGAAAGTAAGTTTTGATAAAATATCTGGATACAAAGAATCACACAGAAATTTATTTGAAAGTAATACTAAACACAAAATAAAAATGATTAAGTACTCAAATGGATTTAAAATTTTGACATCCGAGTATCAGGAACCAAATCCAACCCAAGCTGAAATATTTTGGGTACCAAAAATATCTAAAATCGCAAATATTTCATTAAAATATAGATATTTTTTAAAAAATTTTATATCTATTAGATATTCAAAATATATTCAAAATTATCAAAGTAGTCACAAGTAAATATCTAAAAATAAAAAAAAATTCAAAATACTGAAAATATCTAGTTGTTCTACATCCAAATATTTAAATTGAACTAGTTTTATGTAAATTTAATTATTTAGTCTTATATTATTCAAATTTTTTTGTTTCATATTATTTTATTTTTGGATTTTGAAGACTTAAGTAGATTTGTTTTTTTAATTACATAATTAAATGGGTACCCGAACTTGAACCCGAAACGAATTCACAATGATTCGAACCAAATCCAAAAAAAATAAACAGAAATTTGTAAATATCCTAATTAGATTTAAATTTCTAACTCTAAAAATCTGAATAGATCAACTGAATCCATACAGATATATGAATGGTCACCCCTAGAAAAGGTTATATGACAAATCCCTTAATACAATGTAAATAACTAATCTAACCAACTATTTCACTCCACGCGCGGCGCGGATCACTATCTAATGTAAGTGTATAATTGTAACAAATACTGATTAGTTGATTCATTTTTTAACATTTTGATCCTTGTTAATATTGAACTTTTTAATATTCTTCATATATATAGTTTTGATCTATGTAGATTGGGATCCTACCTCCACCAATGGTTGTAATATCAGGTTTAACAACCCAAGAAATTTGGGTGCTTGGATTTTAGCTTCTTTTCAATTTTTAACAAATAAAAGAATTCAAATTTTGTATAAACTAGAGCCAAATCAATTAATTTAATAAATTCATTTGACTCTAAAATTTGATTCCTTTATAGGTTAAAAATAATTAAATTGATCTTTACTAATAACTGAAACCAATTATACTCACCATTAATTGTATCAACTATCAACGTTATAATTATACATTAATTTGTTTCTTATTGTAAGTTAAACCTTTTTGGGCCCAACATAAATTTAAATACTTTGGGTATCTATAACCAAAGTATTGCAGCTCAAAAATACCTAATCTCACTCTAAGAAAACCTTCTTAGTTATAAATAGAATAAAACACACAGAAAATTAACCCAACGATATAACCTTATGTTATACACAGTGTAGCCTCTTGATTTTATGGACGTTGCAACTGCCGAGTTTTCTGTACAGAGTGAGTGAAATAACTTGTAATAGTTGTTGTTATTGATCTTTATGGCAATATAGTCTGTTTACATACAACCTATCAAAATCCTAATCCACTAAGGACTTAGAGTAAATATAAATCATTATCAAAACCGTATAAGGAATTATCTAAATGTAGTTATGTCATTACTCCCCCTCAAGTTAGAAATGTTAGATTTTGAATAATCAACTTCGACAACAGTTCTTCAAAGAGTGGTCGAGGTAGTGCTTTAGTAAGAATGTCCCCACATTGATTCTTGGATGTAACATGTTCAATAGTAACGAGTTTGGCTTCATCAGCGTCACAGACATGATGGCAATCTCTTTCAATACGTTTTACATTCATGGAAGACGGTATTAGCCGCAATAATGATGGCAGACTTACTATCTTAGAAAAGACGCATTAGGGGGTGGATATGAGATGTTAAATGACGTATAAAGCTCTTTTCACCATTTGAATTCTTTAAGAGCAACCGACATTGCACGATAGTCGTCTTCTGCTGATGATAAGGAGACCGTATCTTGTTTCTTTGCTTTCCATGTAACCGGAGAGTTACTAATAAAGATGACATAAGCACTAAGGAAGAGTCGAGTAACCAGACAAGCTGACCAGTCTGAGTCACAATAGGCACTGATCTGAAGTGAATCATTAGATTTAAGAAAATACCTTGTCCCAGACAACCTTTAAGAGAATGGACCACGCACAGAGCAGCCTCCCAGTGAGGCAAGATTGGTTTCTGCATGAAAATAGATAGTATATGCACATATCCAATTTCCGGTTGTGTGTTGGTCAAGTAAATCAGTTGACCAATCAGTCTCCTATACTGCTGTGCATTGGCGAGTGATATGGTGGTTTCAGCAAGTTTATGGTTGAGTTCCACAGGCACATAACAAGGTTTAGAACCTAACAAACTGGTTTCTGAAATAATCAAGTGTGTATTTACATTGAGACAGATAGAAACTTGAATCATTACGAGCCACCTCTATTCCAAGAAAATATTTTAGTTTACCAAGGTATTTCATGTGGAAGCATCGTTGCATATAGTCTTTTGAATCCTGTAAGGGAGTAGTGTCGTTTCAGGCTATAAAAAAATCGTTGACATATACTAAGATGTGAAGGCAAACAAACCCGCATATTTTGGAAAATAGAGAATGATCAGCATAGTCTTGTGAGAATCCAAATTTCTTGAGAGCGGATGTAAGTTTGGCATACCAACATCTTGGTGATTGTCGTAATCCATATAAAGATGTCTTTAAAGTGCATACTTTAGTAGGATCCGAGCATGTAAAACCTTGCGGAAGCTTCATGTAGATTTCTTCTTCAAGATCACCATTTAAGAAAGCGTTATGAATATCAATTTGATGTACCAATCAATCTTTTTCTGCCGCTAGTTTGAGTATAATATGGACCATGGAGAGTTTTGCAACAGGGGCAAACGTTTCCTTGAAGTCTTCACCCTTTGTTTGATTATTTACAAGTACCACAAGATGAGCTTTCTGTCATTCTAGATTTCCATTATCATGATACTTATTAGGATAGATCCATTTGTTTCCAGGCGCTTTCTTGCCCGAAGGAAGAGTCGTGATCTCCCATGTATCAGCTATATCAAACGCATGTACCTCATTTCCCATAGCATCATTTCATTCTTTGAGTTATACAGCTTCTTTAAATGATTGTGGTACATCATCATTAATAATAGCTGCCGTGTATGGTCGATCAGTATCTGAAAACACATGGTCAGAAACATAGCTAGAGATGTGATAAAGTGTGTTACCTGAGACCACTTGTAGAGGACCTTGATCAGTTAATGAGATATCGCGAGTGGGTTTATTAGTATTTTTAACTGAGCGGAGTCACATAGTCTTTGAATTCTTCATGTTCCCTTCTTGTGCGCGTATCTTTGGTAAGTCATGCTTCAACTTCGGTGCATGTAGATTCTCTTGTGTTTCTGATCTTGGTTCCTTTTTTTAGTTTTTACTATATATGGTGAAGCAACCTGTTTTAGTTCCTGATTTTCTCAGGGGGCTGCTGATTCTGCCCGTAAGAGGGAAGCGAGGTAGGCGAGGAAGAAGGATGCTCAAGATGAGGCAGATCGGAAGGCGCCTTCTGATGTCGTGGTTGATCCTTCTGCCGCTCCTTTTTTCCTTCAGTTGAAGCGGTTCTTACGTCGTCATCCATTGGAGGCGGCTCAGGTGGTGATGTGCTACCTCCCGAGGGAGTTAGAGTTTGTGCCACTAGAGTCACAACTGCAACACTTAGGCCTTATCGACCGAATGGGGTTTCCAGTCATGATGCTATGGTTGAGGCTCCGATGGCGCCTCTGTAACACCCCGACCCCGCTGCCTAGGCCACGGTCGAAGGGATACGTCGCTGGGTTCACTTTCTGGCCGAACCTCTCTATTCATTGAACTCTTCTTAATTAATTTCGCCCTTAGGCATCGGTTCACTTACACCTTAGCTAAAGAATACCTAGTCATCTCCTAGATTAAATCATTTCCAACAATATGCAGCGGAATATTCTTATCTAACCCATGATCTAATCTAATCAAGTACTCGTCATGTCTAATTGTCTAAGACATGGTCAATTCAATTAACTTCCATTTCAGCATACAAACCAATCCTTGACATGGTTCAATTCACACTAATACAATGTTCCATTATTTTAAACCATTCTACCAGCATCCTAGCAAGTTACTAATATATCCAAGTAATTGCTAAGCCATACTTTTGCCACATCCACGGAGATTGTTAGCTCATCGGTCCTCCGTTGATCCAAACTACTCTTGCTTGTATATAGAACAATTTAACTCATTGAGTCTCCTATTGGTCCTTAACTTTGTTCCTGCAATAAAAAACTCTCTTTGGTACTTAGTCATTTAGCCAACAATCCCCACAGGCTAAGTAACCATTGAGAAGTCTTCAACGGTTAATGATATGCTTCTGGCCTTTCTTTGCTTAAGCATCATTCTTTTGCCTCAACGGCTTATCGCATCATGTCCATCCTCTGGACTCAAAATCCCCAACAGATCCTAAGTAAATCAACCAAACAGAACACATAACTTGGATTCATTGAGTCTTCACTCCGGTTTAACCGGCCATGGAACAACATTCCAACGAACCATACCAACCTTGCCTTCCAAATCAATGTATCTCTGATCAAGTTAGAGATGACCCTTTGATCCATAATATATGGATCAAGACGTTCATACTTAACTATAATCATACCATACACAACCTTCCTTGAGGAGGCACAAATAGGCTCAGTACTTATGGTCCACGACTCATAGCACTAACCATATTCTTTCTCATGGCTCTTAGCCAATCCTTTGGCCTTGTTTACCAACACCAAGGTTGATATCAAGAATTTCTTATTGTCATTATATCATAGTGACATGGCCTAGATACATAAAGAAGGTAAGACCATCGATCCGGATCACCCATGGATCATGGATCGATCACCATTCCTTACGTGGCTCTTGTCTCCTATTAATGCAAGTCGCATCCTTCCAGGTGACTCGTGCCTCTTGGCTAGGGCACGGATCATACGATCAATAAAATTACAGATTATGGTTAATAGAGTTACCATCAATAGCCCTTATAGACCATGCGGCCCAAAAGTCTATCTTACAACAATTTCCGATCACTCGGTTATCTGTCATGAATAACCACCTTGGTGAAAGGTCACGAACCTTAACCTTTTACATGATCATAACATTTCAAACCCAAACATTGGTCACATTCTGATGGGTGAGGCCGTGATCAACTCAAACCAAGTTTCCATAATTTGCTCCATATAATTTGGCCGATGCATCCCATCCGACCATTACTCCATATGATAGAGTTAGACCAAACATGATCTGATCTATACAACCATGATCCGGCCCATTGATAAATGTCTGGGATCCTTGGAGCACATCTAAATAAAACCCAATCCACTTACACCATAACCGGATTGCCCTTGGCTGGACCAAGCCATAAAATAAACCAAACCGATCCACACCATGGTAGATTGGCACATCCGCATAAACCAGCCCATTGGGCCTTATACATCTACACTTTTTCCGCCCCAGGCCTTGGCCCAATACCATGTAAGGATCAACAAGCAACCAGATCGATCCCTTAGTCTAAAGAGACCATCCGATCCATAACCATGACCATACGGCTACCGCTCGTCCGGCCAATGATCATGATCCATGGTTGGTTTCATTTGGACATGGATTGGCTTAACAACAGAACTTTCTCCTTGCTTCTTGTATTCATTCCAGTCGCCCTTTCCTTGTCACAATCGATCTTTCTTGTCGGATCCACTAAATCACCAATATCGGCTTTGTTATGGAGTGATATCCTTATCTTTTTCTCTTTTCTCCCTCTCATCTTTCTTTGTGTCTTAAGCTGTATGAGACAGCCATGAATGTGTCACCAAGCCCAAAGAATTTTCCTATTTTTATATAAGAAAGGGAGGTTAGCTTCCAAGGGTTGCATCCATTCGATATCATTTATGGTCATTGATCTAATCAATGGTGAGATCAATGGCCCATTACGCATCTCTTCGCCTATGGCATTTACCCACGCCCTTAATTTCCCTTAAGAAGGTCCATCTTGGTACTAGAATCATTTCCCAAACGCTGGGCTGGTCGCATGGACCCCTTGGCCCATAGCCATATCGGGCCAACCACATGGCCCGACCAGGGCCCGGACCCGGCCCAACTGTCTGAGACCCGAACACTCCATCTATATGAGATGAGCTGATCCCGAAATGGTCCAGCTGAGTGAGCTAGTTGTTCATCTGGTGGAGCTGACTCTACTCAGTGTGAGTTAAACCAAGCTTGGTCGAGCTTAGCTTAGCTGATCGAGCTTCCAGTTGACATTGCCCAGCTACCGTATCACTCATTCAGCTTGTCCATTCTTCTCTCATTCTGTATTTGGTTAAGTCTTATCATAATAATTCACTTAACCTTCTTTTTAGGCCACAAAATGCTTTCCTTGGGGTCCTATGTCCAGCTGGTTTGTTTCCTCGAACCATGGCTTGTCCCATCGACCCTATCCAGGTCTAAGGGTATTACAGCCTCTGTTTTCTTTGGTGCCTCCTCTGCTGTCCTTCTTCATGGATTCTCACCCTGATTATATTACGAGGGAGGCCACTATAGAGGCCTCTCATCGTTCATCTGATGGTAGAGATCAGAGGACCGATCACTCTCATAGGTCATCACGGGGTTAACCAAGAGATTTTGGGGTAAAAATCGTTAATCTCGAAATCAACGTCCAAGATTGCTTTTAAGTTATACAATTTTATTAATAGATCTAATAATGACCTTAACAATACTATTGTTTGGCTAATCCGTCAGTACCATTGATAAACCCTATACCTAGATGAAGACTACTCAGACATAATTGAAGTAAGAATAATAATCTGAATAAAATGCATAGATAGAATATTGGAGTTTTCAAAGCACACTTAGAATACTTAGAACCCCTAGTACTACCACACTCACAAGCACACTCACAAGCACACCACTTTTGGTGCAACACATAAAGTATAAATATAAAACCCTAAAGTCTAGGTCAAAACTAGTCCAAGGGTAATCTTGTAATCTTGTGTCATGTCTCTAACTTGGGCTTGAAATTTGTCTGTCTGCAAACTGGACATCGATCGATGGCAGATGTGCAACATCGATCGATCGTGGTCATGTAACATCGGTCGACCCTACGTTGTATCGTCGATCGATGGTAATCTCATACATCGATTCTCTTCAATGATCAACTGCGGATTATTCCTCTCCAAATGCTCCAAAAGCTCCAAGTATCCCCAAAACATACTTGGACCTGTAAATACCTCAAAACATAGCCTAGACACACATAACAGACCCAAAATAGAATATAGAACATGGTCTAAAACTGGTAATAAATAGGTTATATCACAATCCCATCAATCCAGTTTCCATTGTTTCTCGGATCATCAGTCACGATCCGATCAGTAGGTTGATCAGAACCATTCGCCGCCAAGCCAAGAAGACTCGCGACCACCCACAGAACTCCGATCAGCCCTCTATCCGTCTCTCACTTAGTTCCGATCAGCATGTCTCTCTCTCGGTTTTTATGTGCTTTTCCCTCTATTTTCTGTCCAGAATCGAGTAAGGAAAAAATGTCCCTTCCTTCTCACGAAATCCCCTTAAAAAAGAATATGGGCGGTTACTCCTTGGCCTTAACCACCCATAACTGTTTTTCCATAACTTCTCCCTTGCCCAGCAATTTAAAATAACTGCCCACAGCAGTTTCTTTCTCTCGGCCAAACTGCCAAGTGACAGTTTATTAACTGTCCTGAACCGATCTAGAAATGTCCTCCTTAACTACTCATAACTGTTCAGTAGCGGTTACTTTCCAGAACCATAGCTTGACAGTTCATCCATGTGATAACTGCTTATGGTAAGCAGTTTATTAACTGCTCAGTAACTGATCCAGTAATCGTCACGGTCGTTTAAACATTCCAGTAACCACCTGGAACTGCCTAATAACTGCTCTGGATAATTATTTTGTAACTGCTCCTGGTCGGTTATTTTTACTTAACTCCCGGAAGTTCCATAACTGCCTTGGCAATTCGAGGAGCCATTAACCGTCCTAGTCAGTTAACAAGTCTAGTAACTACTCTGGAACTGCCCTGGTAACTGCTCTAGTAACCACCCAGTAACCTCCAGAAAAATGTTCCCACCATTTTCGTTGGCTTATCAGGATACGTTTGGCTCAGTAATTGTTCCCACCAAATGTATATATATATATATATATATATATATATATATTATCAGTCCATGCACTAACTAACTGATCTCGGATGATAAGTCCAACTGCCTTATCCGGATCCAACCAGCTTTGTCCAACAAGCTCAACTGCTCTGTCCAAACCGGACAATATTGTCTTAATCCCACCATTACTTCCAGGCGATAATTCCAACACTTTCTAGCTCGTCTGATCAGTTTAGCTAAACCCGTCCTTGGACTGTTCCAGCTCATATTGCATAACGTGGGCGTTACAATTAGCCCGACTTTTTGTTAATAATAGAGGTGTTCTTAAGGTCACGCAGGGCATGGTGAATTATCATGATAGACGCTTTTCACAGGCATGGTGTCGTTTCACCAAGGCACATGAGAGACGCACAAATAGATCAGACTTGCCTAGCCAGAGCGCCAATGTGAAGAGCGAAAGCTCTAAGCTGAGGGGCTTTTAGGATTTTTTTTTTTAATTGATTTTACTCATAGTAGAATTTTGGAATTTAATAGTTTACTATAAGTTGGAGCTCGGAAGCTTTTGGCCAGAGTCTGGAAGCTCATTCATTTTAAGGATTTTATTTTTATTAATATATGTGCCCAAAATATGTTGCTTATGTATCCAGTGCGAGATCAATCCTTGTCGTTGGTCACTTTATTATAAAATAAAAGGTTTTATGATACTTGTTTTTTTTGCTTGTGTAGGGCTTCTTCTAACTTTCTTCTTCTGCTTCCTGCTTCTCGTCTTCCGCATTTTCCATCAATTCTACCAGATGTCGGTTAGGTCGTCTAAATAGGCTCTCATGATGTGACACAATCTTGCTACCTTTGATTTCCATGAATTATGATGATACCTCTGGTCGTTGGGAACTTAAGGCATTGATGGTAGGTTGATGAGACAGTTCTCATTGCATGTATCCACGGGGTTCCAAAGATATTGTTTTACATATCCAGGGAATTGAGTGGACCTTTATCTTTTGGCTAGTCTCCATTGTCCTCATAGGTTTTCTCCTATATTCTCGACATCAATGCGTTTTTTCTCGACGAGTGCTTTCTTTTCTTCCTACATTTCCATGTATCTCTATGCTCGGTGGAGAGCGTCTTCTCGGGTATCAGTTTTATTTAGCAAGAGCTGCCATAAGGCATTTTGTAACACTGATATTCCAGCGTTTTCTCTTATGATAATATTCGAGAGTATCTTCTTGAATCGCCCAATAAAGGTACAGAGTGACTCATGCTCCCTCTGAGACATAGTCCACAAGTCAATATTTGATGCCCTTGTCTTTATGAACATAGAGTAGTGCTTCATAAACAAAGTGGAGTGCTGGTTGAAATTGTTGATGGTATTGGCCTAGAAACAAGATAACCAATTGAGAGCGTATCATGTCGAGTTTTCTACGAAAATATGGCAGTATCTTGCATCTCGTTCCCTATCATTGAAGCGAATTCGTCCCATTCAGATGCAGAAAGCGGTCATGTGAGCTTGGGGATTGATTTTCCTTCATAAAGCGATAATTCTAATTTATTTTTTGCGCTTCGCGTTACAAATTTTTGATAATTCAATCATGGAATTTTTTTTGATGTAGTGAGTAATAGCTCTGGTCTTGAGTTTAATGTTCAGAATTGTGATGCTAGTAACATGACTTATGAACGGTGTTCATTGAGTCTCCTCAATGACTCGGTCAACTTCCTGAGATGAGATTGTAGCTCGATGAATCTTTGATCATACGTTTGTATTTCGGCTTGGTACTATGCTAAGTCACACCTTATAATTCTTATCTCTCCTTCTGGGATTGTCTTTTTTTCGTCTGGGATCGATCCGTTGTTACTACCTGATTTGGTAGGTCTCACAGAGGTCGTGTTCCTACCGAGAGTTGTGTCTCACAGGGTCCTCGGTAATTGGGCCATGAGCTCGTTGATCCTAGCTTTTTGTTCTTCATGGGTCCATGCTACTTGCTTCAAGCATTGTAAAGCATGTTGTCCTGTTGTGTCCTGCTTACCTACACTTTGAAGTAAAATATCATAAACACTACGCATGTTCTCGGAGACTCCTGACAGAAGAGCATGCAGATCCATGGGTTGAGTCGCCAGTGGTAGTGGGAAATCGTTAGGGCAATTTGGGTCCGTTGAACGTGTTTCCTTGAGCGTCTACAAGCAGTTTCGTTTTTGCATCGTTTGGAATCGCCTAGTTCTTGCTGTCTAGAGGAACATTGTTTCTGTTGTTTCCGGTCATGGTAGCCATTTCGCTCTTTGTTTTTCACGTTGGTTTTCTTATAGGGATATTTTAATTGAATCCTCCACTCCTTCTAGCGCCAAAGGATGAATCCTTCCCTCCTTCTAGCGTCAAAGGATGAATCCTAAAATACACTCAGAAATAGGATTTATGAATAGAGGAATATGATTGACAAAAAAACTTAAATTACAAAGAATAGGTTTTGAATGACTATGGAAAGTGGATGTTTATTAATGATATTGAACATGAATACAGGGATTGCTTGATAACAATAGAAACCATATGTAATTATAGTATAGTTTTAGCTCTGAAGAATTCGGATCCCATGTTCTTGGCTCCTCATTTGTATTTTATAGATCCTTCCGACGAATCGTAACGGTGGCGCGATTCACGAAATTAATATGTATCTTTATTGATGTTCTTTAATAACTTTGACCTCCTCGTGTTTCGGTTTGACTAGCCAAACTCATATACTCGACTTACATAGGACATGGTGGACTATTACCTTCGTGAGCCTTTGTTTCCTTCATGGGCATTATTTATGATTGTTCTTGCAATTTTCTTTATTTGAAATATAATCTTGGACCGGATATGGAACAAGGTGAAACCTAGCTCCAACAGAGGTGCCTTCATCTCTCCCTAGTTTATTTTCGGGTGAAGAAGAAGAGACCAATGGGTCACAGGTTTGGTTTAATTTTTTCTTTTTTGGGGTTAACGGTCTAGTTTATTTAAAATTAGATTGTTTGGTTAAGCTAATTAATATTAACTGATAAATAATATACCGATCAAAAAAATAGTTATGTATAGTTAAGTTTCAAACTGTCGGTTCAGAGATAAATAAGATTGTAATTTTTAGTTCGGGGAAAAATACATTTGTAATATTTAGTTTTGGAAAATATAGCACGAGTTCATATTTTGGTGGACATTTGATGATATATGATAGTTCTCATGGAGAAATAAACACGTTAACCCAAAAAACAACGAGTTTGTTTGGCCTGAAACTCACAAGACGCTGCTTGTTTTGAATCAAAAACTAGTTTATCTATAAATGGTAAAGAATATAAGACTGTAAAATATGGATGTCCAAGCCTTCGATGCCATAGTTTTGATGTAAAATAGTTTTTCAACACATTTCGATGAACACTTGCAGCCGTGACTCCATGTAAATAATAAATCCCCTCACGCTCTTCACCCATTTCAATCAGGGTCTTCGTAAAACGGTCCTCCGACACACACAAAGGATCAGTGAATATATTTATGCATCATGTTTGTTTAAGTAAACAAGATACTGAAATCAATGTGCGGTTGAAATCAGGAACATATAATACATCGATTAAACTATAGTCATAACTAAGCATGATAGTTCCCTTTTTGTGCTTTTGAATATCGTCCATTAGGAAATTTGATTGATTATGGTAGTATGTCAATATCATTGGTTAGAAGAGACAAATTGTCTGTCATATGATGTGAAGCACCTGTGTCAATAACCATATCAGTAAATTTTGGTTTACTAGACAGTATTTCAATTGAGATATTTGAACGTTGTTGAGAGATTGTAGTAGTTGAATTATTTTAGATATTTGCTTGTTGTTTATTGATGCGGAAAAGGTCATGTTGATAGTCATATCTCAAGTGAAGTTGGTGTGACCACGAACACAATTTCAAGAATTAGAGAAGCAACCACCACATCCTTATTGTCTAGATTCGTATGAAGTTGTACTAGTTGACTTTTGTTGATCATACAACCAGTCCGGGTAGCCATGAAAAGAAAGCATTCAGTGTTCCTATGGCCCTTCCGAGAACAATGACTACAATATCTATTTGGATCGCAAGTACGTGTAGATATTTCTGAGGTTTGTATTGTTTCTTACTTAGATGACTCAGTTTGAGAGAATCCAATGCCCTCTGTTTTAATTTATGTAGTACAAGACATATTGTTTGTTGTTATTCTCGAAAAACTCGTGAATAGACATTATTCATGTCAAGTAGTAGATCTTCATTGATGATTTGAGATCATATAGTACGAAAGCGGGATTCATCAACCCAAAAAAGGAACTTATAGACCTTAATCTCCTCTCGTTCTTTCTCTATATCAGTTGCAGCTTCACATGAGAATGAACGAGTTGTTCATACATTGTTGAGTCTTCCCATAGTTTTGTAAGTCGTATGTAGTATTCAATAATTGTTTGTTTGTTCTGTTGACATGAACCGATCGTATCACGTAGCTGATGAATCTGAACGCCATTATGAACATATAATCTTCGTTGTAAGTTCTCCAGGAACAAACGTTTACAATAGAAAGTATTTTAGGATCTATAGAAGTTCGAATCCAACCTACAAGCATGGATTTTGTGGCAAGCCATCTGAGAGGTCGGGTTCAGTTGGTTTTTGATAGAGTGAGTTTGTAAGTAAGAAAAGAGAGAAGAATCCAATGTTCCTCAAACACCGATTCACAAACTACAATGATGAGCAGCTAATCAGATTAGCGACTCGTTCATCGCATTTTCCAGGAAAGTAGAAGAAGAGAAAGAAGAGAAAATGTTATAAACTTTTGAATGAATCTTTAAAAATGTTTCCTCTATTTTTAAAACGAAAACGTAACAAACTTTTCTGTTACAACGCCTCTCTCCTCTGACGTGGCCACTGACGTGTCCCTTACTCCCTTTATCTGTATCAAATCCTCCCCGTTCAGACAACCTTGTCCTCAAGGTTTGTATCTGGAAAATGTTTAAAGGAACTCCCATGTTGAATCGTCAGCAGATTTGTTCTTCCATTTCACTAAAACCATAGTTGCCACGCGATTCTGTCTCTTAACCATCTTCCGTCCAAGAATGTACTCTGGCTCCTTGCGACTTATTTCATTGTTGATAGGAGGTAATGTCGTTGAAGTTTGAACATCTCTATGACCAACTTGAGTTGAGAGACATGGAATACCGGATGAATTTAAGAAGATTCCGGCAGTTGCAGTTTGTAAGCAACCTTCCCACATCGATCAATGATTTCATACGGTCCGTAATACTTGGGAGCTAGTTTCTGGTTCCCTCGATGAACAACAGATTTTTGCCGGTATGGTTGAAGTTTCACAAAAATAGAGTCCCCAATGTTGAAAGACCTGTCAGTACGATGTTCATTAGCAACCTGCTGCATCCGATGTTGAGCCCGCATGAGATGAAACTTCAAAATGAGCAACATCTTTTCTCTCTCTTCAAATGATCGAGCCACTACTGCAACTTTTGATTCTCCAGGTAGATAAGGTAAGTGTTGTGGCGATGATTGACCATAGACAGCTTCAAAAGGAGTCATTTGAATGGCTGTATGATAATTAGTATTGTACCAAAATTCTGCCAATGGTAACCACTTACTCCAGAGATGAGGTTTGTCACTACACATACACCTCAAATATGTTTCCAAGCATCTATTGACCACTTCAGATTGGCCATCACTCTGAGGGTGATAAGCACTCGAATAGTTTCAGTGCAACACCTTGTAGAGAGAACAACTCTTTCCAAAAGTCACTCAAGAAAACTGCATCACGGTCACTCACAATAGATCTTGGAAACCCGTGTAACTTGAACACATTGTTAAGAAATGGCTTGAGCCACTGACGCTGCAGTGTATGGGTGAGAAAGCGCAATGAAGTGAGCAGCTTTAGATAGTCTACCCACCACTACTAAAATCAATGTTCGACCCGAAGAAGGAGGTAAGCCATCGATAAAATCCATGGCTATATCCGTCCAAATCAACTCTGGAATCGGCAAAGGTTGGAGTAGACCCGGATAAGCTGCAGTATCATACTTGCATCTCTGACAAACTCCACAGCTGCGTATGAAAGCTTGAATATCAGTGGTCATTCCTTTCCAATAAAACAAAGATTTAACTCTCTGTCGTGTGACCTCTCGACCTGAATGTCCTCCATTTCCAGAACAATGCATCCACTCTAAAATCTTGTTGCGCAAGAGTACATCATTTGGAACCACCAACTTGCTTTTCCTCCTTAATATCTCCTGAGACCATGTAAAGTGTCTCTTACTTCCTGGTTTCAATTTCAGTGCTTCTATAATCTCCTTTGTTGCACGATCCTTATCATAACTCTGTTGAATTTGTAGTAACAAGTCACACTCCAAAACCGTCATTGCCATGTGAAGTATTTCTTATCCTTCTTTCCTTGATAAAGCATCGGCAACTAGATTCTCTTTACCCTCCTTATACTGAATCTCATAGTCAAACTCTAAGAGCTTCGGCAACCATTGTTGCTGAATGGGAGTGTTGAGTCGCTGCTCCAACAGGTACTTTAAACTGCGTTGATCCGTTTTGATGATAAAGTGACTGGCGAGTAAGTAATGGCGCCACTTTTGAACTGCAAACACCACAACAAGAAGTTCTTTTTCGTAGATGGAAAGGTGAAGTTGTTTACCCTTGAGATGGCGACTGATATACGATAAAGGATGTCCTTCTTGCATCAAAACGGCTCCAATTCCATTACCACAAGCGTCTGTTTCAACAACAAATGGTAAGTCAAACCGAGGTAAAGCCAATACCGGAGCCTCACACAGAGCTTGTTTCAATTTGTTAAACGCCAACGTTGCTTCTTCATTCCATTCAAAACTGTCTTTCTTGGTCAATGATGTGAGAGGTCTTGCAATAGTACCAAAGCCTTTCACAAATCTCTTGTAATATCCCGCTAACCCAAGAAAACCTCTCAACTGCTTCAATGTCACTGGAGTTTCCCATTCTGAAACAGCTCTGATCTTATTTGGATCAGTGAAACTCCTTTTTCTTGAATAAAATGGCCCAGATACTCAACTCTATCAGTAGCAAAAGCACACTTGCTGAGTTTCGCAAACAATGTGTTGCTTCTCATCAGCTCAAAAACACTTCGTAGATGCATCAAATGTTCCTCAATCGAAGAGCTGTATACTAGTATATCATCGAAGAAGATCAAGACACACTTCCGCAATAGAGTTTTGAACACTGCATTCATAAGGCCTTGAAATGTTGCAGGTGCGTTTGTGAGTCCAAAAGGCATCACCAAATATTCGTAATGAACACTATGAGTTTTGAAAGCTGTTTTATGAATATCATCCATGTTCATTCTCACTTGATGATAGCCAGCACGAAGATCAATCTTTGAATACACCTTAGAGCCTCCAAGTTCATCCATTAAATCCTCTATCAATGGAATAGGAAAACGATCCTTCACTGTCATTCCGTTTAGTCCACGGTAATCAACACATAGTCGCCACGACCCATCCTTCTTTTTTACCAACACTACCGGTGATGCATATGGGCTTGAACTGGGTTGAATAGTCCCTGCCTCTAAAAGCTCTTGAACCATTTTGTCTATCTCATTCTTCTGATACACTGCGTATCTGTATGGTCGTTGATTAATTGGGTTAGACCCTTCCAGAAGTGGGATCTTATGGTCATGATCCTTTCAGAATGGAGGTAGCGCTTTAGGTTCCTCAAAGATATCACCAAACTCCTGTAAACATTTTCTATACCAGCAGGCAATGTCTCATAGTGATTAGTTGCGGCTTCTAGTGCATAAACAGCCATCTGTTCTTCAACATCCACTTGATGAACTGATATCATTGTTAGCTGAACCTCGTTTCTTTCAGTTTGTTGAGCTTAGAAGATTTCATTTCTCTAATAGACCCGTCTTTGATCCCATGTAACAATACGCTCTTCTTTCCCATTTTGAACTGCATTGTTAAGTTTTGAAAATCCCAAGTAATAGGACCCCATTGGCGTAACCATTGAACGCCAAGCACCATATCACATCCTCCCAATGGTATTACCATAAAATCTGCTTTGAAAGATATACTCTGAAATTCCATTGAAATTCAGCAACCTTTGCACTCACTCCCAACTTCCTACCATCTGCCACTGCCACACGCTTAATGCCCGTAAGTTGCAACTCACAACCCAACTTCTCTGCCACTGTCGAGTCCATGAAATTATGAGTTGATCCTGTGTCAATAAGAATGAACAAGGAACGTTTCTCATGAACTCCTTTCACCCGCATTGTTTGGTATCTGAAATGCCTGCCACTGCATTTACAGATATGTGAGCAATATCTGCTTCCACTTGTTCTGTTTGCTCGTCTTCATTCTGTAATACTTCGTCTTCATCCTCACATTCCATCATAAACAGCTGTGTCTTTTTGTGTTTTAAGTAATGCCCTGGAGTGTACTTCTCATCACAAAAATAACACAGACCTGCAGCTCTTCTCTTGCTCATCTCTTCTTGAGAAAGAAATGGTCTTGGTTTATCATGAAGTTTCTCTGTTACTTTCTGAAACTCCGCCTTACTCTCCGTGTCTTTCTTCATTGGTAACACTCCTTTGTTCTGCCAACCACTCTTCTGTGATCCCCAACCTTGAGATACACTTTTCTTTGGGTGTGCCTTCTCGTACAGACGACCTAACATTAAGCATTGACGAACTGTTTGTGGTTGGAACATCCTTATGTGCATCTGTGTATCAACTCTTAAACCAGCAAGATAAGCACTAACCAAATATTCTTCAGATAGTTTGACTCTTGTTCGAATGAGTTCAAACTTCCCATGGTAATCAACGATTCCATCAGTCTCCTGCAAAGCTTTTAACTCTGCGATCGGATCGTCCATAACTTCTTCAAACCTTTCCTTCAACAAAGCTTTATAGAAAGGCCAATCATGGAGGATACCATGACCTACATAAGATTGAATCACAGCCTGATGCCAAGTAGACGCCAGGCCATCAAAATGTATGGAAGCGATCCCTACTTTCAACTCTTCAGGAGTATTATCCATCACAAATAATTGTTCTACCTTAGACAACCATTCCTTCAAACGTTCACCATCAAATCTAGGGAAAATCCACTTTTGCCATACGAGTTATACCAGAGTAATTGTAATGAGCTCCTTTTCTACCTCGTGCTTGCTCATTCATCGTCGTATTAATGATCGGCGTATGTGAATTTTCTGGAGATGCTCTTCCCCTGTTTTGATCTTGACTCGTAGATGCTCGATTTCGTGCTTCCTTGTAACAAACGAATCGCTTCGAACATATCAGCGATAGTTTTATCCATCTTCGTGTTCTGATCTGTAACGATGACCTCCAATTGATGTGTCTTTTCCACCATTTGATCGATCCGTGATCCTAGACTCTCTTCTATGCTTCGCGTTGCTGCCTCTTTCATCATCGTTTGAGAACGAGTTTCCGCCATTGCCGAGAATCGTCGAGAATCTGATACCTTTGATAGAGTGAGTTTGTACTTGATTAAGAAAAGAAAGAAGAATCCAATGTTCCTAAAACACCGATTCACAAACTACAATGGTGAGCAGCTAATCAGATAGCGACTCGTTCATCGCATTTTCCAGGAAAGTAGAAGAAGAGAAAGAAGAGAAAATGTTATAAACTTTTGAATGAATATTTAAAAATGCTTCCTCTGTTTTTAAAACGAAAACGTAGCAAACTTTTCTGTTACAACGCTTCTCTCCTCTGACGTGGCCACTGACGTGTCCCTTACTCCCTTTATTTGTATCAGTTTTGGAAACGAGCCATTGATGAATCCAAGCTTTGTTTAGCTTGAATCAAATTTGAAAGTTTTGTAGTCCATTAGTTGTAGCTATCACCATGGAGTAACACAAAAGTAATGAGATATTGTCAGATGGATGGAGATAGTACGAAGAAGAACTAGTAAGGGTGGAGCTAGTAACTGGAGGAGTAGATGAAGTTAACGTAGAACCAGTATCTGCCATGTTTTCTTAAGTATAGAAATACGACAATATGATGTAGATTAGTATGTAGAAATTGAAAAATCCGAACTCATATCCATAGAGAACCAAAATCCAACTCGGTTTAGGTTATAATGCTGAAACCTGTGTCCTCCGCCTTCTTAATCTACTATGGGTTGGATTGGTTAGATATTGGGGCAGACTAAAAAAGAATGGGTTCTCAATTTAACAATTTAATAGCCCATTAGGTGTTTCACCAGTTAACGACTTACACTGGGACAGTTTTAGTTACATCTTCTCGAGTAACATAATAACTTTAAAAAAAACAAAGAAGAGATCGAGCAGGAAAGAACAATGCTCGACCTCCTCGGAACTTACAGGAACCTCATCCTCCAAACCCTATTATCCTTCTCCTTAACCCTAATCCTCTCCTTCCTCAGAATCCAGTCATCTTCCTCTACGGCCTCTGCACCTACATCCAACCCGAGAATCTCGGCCAAAACAACGCCGGAAACGGAGTCAGAGCCGCGATCCGACGTCCCTCAAACCCCGACGATCCCAAACCCAACAATGAACTTCGAAGAAGAAACAGATCCAAAGACAAATCCGATTTCGACGAAGCCAACGCCCAGATCTTCCGTATCAAGCTCGACGAAGACCACCTCAGATCCCGCATGTACTTCACCGACTACAATTCCCTCTTCGTTGTATCGTTCATATCTCTCTCCTCCTTTCTCCTCCACAAGTTCTTCTCCGTAGATGATAAGGGCCTTTGTTCCCTCTTTGTTCTCGGGTTCATCGCCTTGTGCAAAGTCTTCGTTGCCTTGGCTAAGATCTCGATCGAGAGGTCCGCGTCGAAGAGATCTGAGAAGAAACTTAGTTTGATCTTTGGGGTTTAGGGTTTGTCTTCGGGATTATAATCAGTGCTGGTGTGTTCCCTAAAGGGTTTGACTTTCAGTTAGGTTCCGTTGATGCCTTCTGTTGCATACTCATCTCGCTCTCCATGGCTTGCATCGCTGGGTTCCTCTACATGCCTGCGGGGAGAAGCGCGAGGTCGTTTTGGGTGGGGACTGATCAGATTAGGAGTAATTTATCGATCATATCTTGTGGATGGTTCGGGAGAATGATTCTTTATGTGAACTACGTTGTATCGGTTTTCACTTCGTTGCTTTGGATCCATCCTTTAGCTGAGATTCTAGTGAAGAGAAGCGGAAAGGCTATTGGGTTGGTTGTAATGTAGGCTTCTCGAGTAATGATTTTGGCAAGTTTCGTGTTTTGTGTTTGTTACTGTCCGGTTTACTACAAGCTATGGCGGTTCGTCCTAACCTTCAGATGTTTTTGAACGAAGCCGTGTTATCTTGGTATCAGAGATTACATGGAAGCAAGACTCCTGATTTGGAGTTTAGCAGGGCGAAGATGTTTCTTCATAACCACTACTTGTGTCTCGTTGCTTTGCAGTTTGTGGCGCCATCGGTTCTTTTGATCATCTTCCTCGGTTTGTCTCAGATTGACCTGAGTTCTTTTGCTGTTTCTCGACTGGTATGTGGTTCTTTGCCTTGCCAGCGAGTTCGTGGGACAAGTTGGTTTGTTGATGTCTTGGTGGGTTCTTTTTGTTTGGTCGGCTTTTGCTTCTGCAAGTCTTATTTCTATCGACGTGGTGTCTTATATGTTTCTTGAGATGGAATTTCTGAATCTTTTCATGTATTCGGAGGAAAATGCCACAAACAAAACAAAGAATCAGTTTTGCAAGACTTTGGCTCATTTGTTTGTTTGTTATACTTACTACTTGTCTGCAAATGTTACTGAACTTCTATTGTCTTCTACTCTCTCTCAAAATGTTCCAGAAAGAGAAACAAGAATAAGTCTCTAGAAATTTGGCTAACCAGGTATATAGAGAGCGGCTTTGATCTTGTGAATGGTGCAAGCGATGAGGTTGTTAACAGTTTGAACAGATTCCATGTTGAGCTTTGTGGTCGGTAAGCTGTTCACTAAGATCTGAAACCCTACTGTCAGGAGACATCCTTTGCTTTCATGATTCACCAAACCTCCATTGGTATTGATCTGATCAGACCATGATGATGATGATCCATCAGGTGATATAGAGAATCCCGATGGAAGAAGAGCAACGTTAGCTGAATCTCCACCGCTCATTACCATATTCATAGATGGACATCGACAGGTGCGTAAACCAACAAGCGCCCCAGAAGCATCACTCCATGCTTCTTGCAGGATAAGCATACTGCTCTGATTTTGATCCTTTCCCTGCAAAATGGATTTGGTTTAATCAGTAATCAAGTACCTAATGTACTGTAGGATTTACAATAGATTTTAGACTCACAGCAGGTTGAAGAAGAGAGACGCATCTTCCTTCACGTTGCCTTTTTGGGATGAGAAGCATGTTTTCCATAGAAGCACCATTACACAAAATATCCCACTGGTTTCTGCATTTACTATCACACAGGAACTCAAACAGTCTCTGCTGAGTCACCTGTAGCCACATAGACGTTGCCGCGCTCAAGACAACACCACACGGCTGAAGGCTCTTCCTGGTCAGTATCCTTGTGTCCTGTCCTACGTTCTCAGCGAGAAGCTTCTCCATTTGTGAATGGGTGATGCTGTTATGCCTGAATAGAAGTTGAGCTTCATACGCTGTGCCAGTGTTTAGTGTGCTCTTGTACCAGCAAGTGACAAACCTATCAGAAAACAATCGTTTTATAATAATTCTTTCTTGAAAGTCTCTAAAACATTTCCATATTCAAAAAGCATATATATTATATATTGGAGAGAGAGAGAGAAAGACCTGTTTGATCTTGAGAAGACCAAAGGGTCGTGTAAACTTTCACATCGTCTCTGAAGAGTTGCAAGCCACTTGGTTGCACCTAACCAACGTGAAGAACCCGAGCAACTGTTGGTAAGTGGATGGACCTGACTCCCTTCATAACTGCTGAGATGTTCAATCCACGTCACCTGTTGAGTCTCCCATGTTAAACCAAATGTAGTAACTAATAACAAGGTAACCCATTTTACTAAGAAAAGTTACATAGCAGGTTTATTAATCCCAAGATTAATAACCATACCCAAAAATTTTAATGTACAAAACAAGATATTTTGTATTAGTTATATATAGCCTAGAACTAGCACAGACAAGAAGCAAGCCTTGCCTGAAAAAGTGAAGCCTTGATCAGAGTTAATATTTTATTAACAAAAAGAAGAATCTCCTAGAGTTCTATGATAAGATATACACAATGGCTTTCAGGTTCCAGGCTCATTGTCGACGCATTTGCTACTCTTTGATATATAATAATTCAATAATAAATCACACAGATCCAACTAACCAAGAGACAACTAGTTCTCACAGTTAAGAAAAGAATGCCCTAGAATTATAAAGAAATTGAGAATTTACCTTGGAGCAAGCATTGCCTATGTCTTGTATGATGCATCCTGAGGGAAGCCTCTTTAAGCCCACATAAGACTTCAAGTCCTTACTTTCTCTCTTGATATCATAAGAAACATCGACCACCGCCCATAAACCATCTCCATGTTGCTTGCAGTATCTAAGAAACTTCACTTGTCTGATTGGGACTAATGGAGACATCACTTGAAACTCTGCTTGCATCTGTCCCAAAAAAAAAAAAGAATCATGAGTCATCATCACCTATGAATCAGAAATATAAACATTTATGGTTCTTGAGGCACATACCAGTTGAAGAGAGCCGTTTCTAGATCCACCACTACCGTTAGATACCACTTCAACGGTTGATGCAGCAGCTACAATACACTCAAACATCTCTGCCATCGGTTCTGTAAGAACCCAAAAGCAAGAGATGTTTATTAGTAAGTGTTTGAGTGTGTTAAGTTCCAGTTATTAGATGATATACATGCATATAAGTTTCTTATACCGTGTCCATAAGTGTCTCCACCAGAGTCAAGCTATTGATGAGAACTAAACCAGTTTCTCTTGAACCTTCAGCTGCAAAACCTGGATGTTTACTACCCGCAAAAAGGCTTGTATACTCTTCATGGTTCATTGAATCTTTCTCACTCTTTGAACATTTTATCCATAAAGGATTGTCCACTTCAGCTATAGCCTTATCAACTCATCCATAGCCACCACAGCAAGATCCATAAACGTGGAAGCACCTCTGGTGAAACCATGTCCTAAAGACAAATCCTGTGAGCCAGCCCCACCATTTGAAGGCTGCTCGAGTGAGATAGAACCGCCAATGAATCTGTTTGCTAAAGCGCAAAGCTTGTCGAGCTCGTACTTAAGCTTAGCATTCTCAATCCTAAGCTGCTGGTGCTCATGACCAGGTGTAGCTGCTCCACCACAGTTGTTGCATGTAGGACTTCTCATTGCTTCTTTAAGGATACCGTTATCTACACGCAGTTTTCATTTTCTTGCCTGAGAATCGCATCTCATGCCTCTCTAATTGCGTCTGGTTAAAACACAAAAATCAAAACTTTTCTGTATAAATAAAAAGCTTTTTTTTGTTTTCTTGACTTTCTAGTACCTTCATTTGTGTTCTTCTGTTCTGAAACCAAACTTGATTTGCTTACTCTCCAAAGAAAGTTTGCTTCCAAGTTCAAGCCTTTGCTTCTCATTAGGATGAGGACACACTTTGAAGAAACTACACTCAACATTAGCAAATAAAACACACACTTTAGTTTATATCAACATATAACCGATAAATATCTGAAGAAAACAGAGGACTTCTTACGATTCGAGTTCTTGAATCTGGTAAGAAGTGTGTCTACGGTACTTTGACATCTTCTTCTTCTTTTTAGGGGCGTTGTTCATGTTTATCATCATCATCGCCAGACATTGCTTCGAAGCTATCACTCTCAAACTCATCATCTCCTTTAGAAATATCAAGATCACCGTTCATTTTCGCTCTCTGCAGCAAAAAAAGGGACCTACACAATAATCTAAGTTATAGAGTGAAAAAGAAGTCACCAATGTGCAAGATTTTGTAATATCACTGTTCTGTCTGTACTATTCAAACCATAGAAAACTCATCATCACATTCACACACTACACGAAAGCTCTTGTCCGTATTTATTCATCAAGTTTCGTACCTTTCAATCAATACCCAGAATATTTTTCTGATGACTAGACAAGAAAAGTTGTCTTGTGAGTGAGATCAGCAAAATGAAAGAGAAAGGTGTCTCCCTTGTTATATCATATGACTTGTCCCTTTTTTTTTTGTCTCTCTCAGAAGGTCCCATTAAATCAGGTTATAACTTTGACCTTTTAATCTACTTTCTTCGAAGAATATCTTCAGATTTGACCAATTTGGTTTCTTCTTTTGTCATTTTCCCTCACAACCAAAAAAAAAAAAACAAAGTTGATAACGAAAACGGCAACTTATGCAAAGGTCCTGAGCTAAAAGCTTAAAAGAGTCTAAAAAGATCTATTTTGACTCCGCACCAGTTTATATACTATTTTATTAACCTATCAGTTACTGTAACATAAAAATATATAAAATAAATTGAGGATACAATCATTTAAGCTATAAACATTTTACTTCACTAAATTTTCATAATTTTTAGGCTTTAAGATTTTATATATCATATTTTGAAATTTAGAAATCAATATAAGTTATCTTGAGTTTTGTCCAAAAAAATCAATTATACAATAAAACTGTGAAAATGTGACACCAGGTGGAAAGTGTTTCTGGAATGACTTTGAATTTATTGCAAATTTGTTTCTTAGTTTATAATTACAAGACAGTGAGAAAGGAGCTCGTGGCCCGAGGACGTTACGTCCGCCGAGCGGGTCAGCCCTCCCTGCTTTAATGCTCTAATGTTTTGGCAGACTCACCATCCATTTTTATTTTTATTTTTATTTTATTTTCACAACATTGAAATTAACATATTCTATAGCTTATTTAGAATTTAATAATATAATTAAATTATTATTTTATTAAATTTTAAATATTTAACAAAAAATTAATTTGGAATATTATTTCTATTATTTTAATATATTATAAATAACATGCTATAGATTCTCTTCATTTCGACAAGATTTACATTTTAGAAAAAACAATTAGAAAATAATATTTTTAAAATTTTTAATAAAATATCGAATTATGAATTATAAACTTCAAATAATTGTGTACTAAATTCTATAAAGTAAAAGTTATTATAAATAGTTAACTAAAGAAAGCAATGCACTAATAATTAATTTTAGTATGTTTTATTAACATGCGTGAAAATTATAAAACTTTCATTGTTTTGAAATGGAATGAGTATTAAATATTTTAAATTTATAACTAAGTGTGTTAAAAAATTAATGAATAATCTAATTTTGAAGGTATCAATTTTTGTTTGTATTTAAATGATAGTCATTCAATTATAAAATTATTTAATATTTATTTAAATTAGAATTCACAATATAATAATATGAAATAAAAATAATTGTCAACTACACGAATGAAATTTCACCATATGACTACACATATGGATAAAAGTAATGTATCAAGAACTAAACAAACTATTAATTTTAACAACATCTATAAACTATTATGTTTTATGTTGCTAGAACCATCAAAATCATTCTAGTAGCTAAAAATATTAGATTTGGAAACCAGCAATTTCTATAAAGTTGAGACATATTTTCACATGTTAGCTTTTGTACAACATTACATTTGAATGATTAATTAATGTATACTTTTTGCTTATTGATCTTTTGTATGTGTATTATGGTTTATTTCTAAGAGTATGGTTCTTGGACTTCTATCATGTGTTGATAGATTTCAAATCCGACACATTTTTAACTACTAAATGATGTTGACGGTGTTAGCAACATAACACATAATGTTCAAAGATGTTATCATATGAATCATATAGTTTATGTAGGTCTCAGTATATTACTTTTCTTCTTCATCAATTCTCAGTATATTAGTTTTGTTAGTAGCCATATTGTATTGTTTCCTTTGTGTAGTTGACAATGATTCTTAATATATAATATTTTTGTGTAAATTTTAGTACTATAGATGGAAAAAAAATATTAGGACATCTGAACACTAAATTTAGTTGCTTTTCATTATCAAATTTGATGTACTTGTTCGAATTACTATTACATCGGTTTAAAGTTTTTTTTGTTCTAAACTCTTTTGGTGACCAAATAATTTATTGGAGAACATTTGAGATGCACAATGAAATTTTTACATGGATAACATACAAGAACATTGTATTTTTTTATTTCTTATATTGTGTATGTTTTTTTACATCAAACGGATATTCTAGTACTCAAATATGAAGTGGTTTTGGTAACTAGAGTAGCATCATCTTAGTGTCGACATTTTCTTTAGTTATGTTGAGAATTTTTGCTATCCACCTGAATCTTAAATCACTGATATCAACTCCTCACAATTTGTACCAAAGTTCAAACTTGTTGAGTGATGTGGCATATTTTGCATTCCCCTAAGTGCTTTAACTTCCCAAATCCTTCTGTTGTCTTATTAGACTGTCATTTCCCATTGGAAAATTTCAGCAAGGCCTCATATGGCCTAAATTTTTCGTTCTACCTAAGGTCGTAAGAGTTTTTTTCTTTGTCGAAAGCATTTCCTTGGTTGCGGAACAAAATTATTTGAAGTATGGGATTATATGAATATAGATGTATAGTGTATGTACATGATCCCTCCTTTCTTTTACGAAGAAGGTTGGACAAGACAATCTTTTGTTACCGGAGGCCATTAGCTCAACTGGAAAGGACCCCGGCCATTGTGTCAGAGGTCCCTAGTTCGAGTGGCAGTTGGGACGAAACCATTATTACATGCTGTGGTTTCGGGCCTGGGGGATTAGGGCTTCGACCCGAACCTCTTAGTATTCAAAAAAAAGATGCACAACTGGGGTCGATGTAAAGACGATGATGCGATTGTGATCATCAGCCAATTTTAAGCAGATAACTTTGAATGAGTCAATTTTAAAAATGACTGCTTGGGAACTAGAAGGTTTTAAGACGACGTTTGTGTCTAAAATGATGTTGACGGTGTTAGCAACATAACACATAATGTTCAAAGATGTTATCATATGAATCATATAGTTTATGTAGGTCTCAGTATATTACTTTTCTTCTTCATCAAATTCTCAGTATAATAGTTTTGTGTAGTAGCCATATTGTATTGTTTCCTTTGTGTAGTTGACAATGATTCTTAATATATAATATTTTTGTGTAAAATTTTAGTACTATAGATGGAAAAAATATTAGGGACATCTGACACTAAATTTAGTTGCTTTTCATTATCAAATGATGTACTTGTTCAAATTACTATTACATGGGTTTAAGTTTTTTTGTTCTTATAACTCTTTTGGTGACCAAATAATTTATTGGAGAACATTTGAGATTTGCACAATGAAATTTTTACATGGATAACATATAAGAACATTGTATTTTTTTTATTTCTTATATTGTGTAATGTTTTTTACATTCAAACGGATATTCTAGTACTCAAAATATGAAGTGGTTTTGGTAACTAGAGTAGCATCATCTTAGTGTCGACAATTTCTTTAGTTATGTTGAGAAATTTTTGTTATCCACTTGAATCTTAAATTACTGATATCAACTCCTAACAATTGTACCAAAGTTCAAACATGTGGAGTGATGTGCATATTTGCATTCCCCTAGTGCTTCAACTTCCCAAATCCTTCTGTTGTCTTATTAGATTGTCATTTTCCATGGACAATTTCAGCAAGGCCTCATATGGCCTAAATTTTTTGTTCTACCTAAGCCATAGAGTTTTTTCTTTGTCGAAAGCATTTCCTTGGTTGCGGACAAATATTTGAAGTATGGGATTATATGAATATAGATGTATAGTGTATGTACATGATCCCTCCTTTCTTTTACGAAAAAGGTTGGACAAGACAATCTTTTGTTACCGAGGCATTAGCTCAACTGGAAAAGACCCCGCCATTGTGTCAGAGGTCCCTAGTTCGAGTGGCAGTTGGACGAAACCAATATTACATTGCGTGGTTTCCGAGCCTGGGGGGATTTAGGGCTTCGACCCGAACCTCTTAGTAATTCAGATGCACAACTGGGGTCGATGTAAAGACGATGATGCGATTGTGATCATCAGCCAATTTTAAGCAGAAAACTTTGAATGAGTCAATTTTAAAATGACTGCTTGGGAACTAGAAGGTTTTAAGACGACGTTTGTGTCTAAAATGATGTTGACCGGTGTTAGCAACATACACATAATGTTCAAAGATGTTATCATATGAATCATATAGTTTATGTAGGTCTCAGTATATTACTTTTCTTCTTCATCAAATTCTCAGTATAATAGTTTTGTGTAGTAGCCATATTGTATTGTTTCCTTTGTGTAGTTGACAATGATTCTTAATATATAATATTTTTGTGTAAAATTTTAGTACTATAGATGGAAAAAATATTAGGACATCTGAACACTAAATTTAGTTGCTTTTCATTATCAAATTTGATGTACTTGTTCAAATTACTATTCACATGGTTTAAAGTTTTTTTGTTCTTATACTCTTTTGGTGACCAAATAATTTATTGGAGAACTTTGAGATTGCACAATGAAATTTTTTACATGGATAACATATAAGAACATTGTATTTTTTTATTTCTTATATTGTGGTATGTTTTTTTACATCAAACGGATATTCTAGTACTCAAATATGAAGTGGTTTTGGTAACTAGAGTAGCATCATCTTAGTGTCGACAGTTTCTTTAGTTATGTTGAGAATTTTTGCTATCCACTTGAATCTTAAATACTGATATCAACTCCTAACAATTTGTACCAAAGTTCAAACATGTGGAGTGATGTGGCATATTTTGCATTCCCCTAGGTGCTTCAACTTTCCAAATCCTTCTGTTGTCTTATTAGATTGTCATTTTCCATTGGACAATTTCAGCAAGGCCTCATATGGGCCTAAATTTTTCGTTCTACCTAAGGCCATAAGAGTTTTTTTCTTTGTCGAAAGCATTTCCTTGGTTGCGCGAACAAAATATTTGAAGTATGGGATTATATGAATATAGATGTATAGTGTATGTACATGATCCCTCCTTTCTTGTACGAAGAAGGTTGGACAAGACAATCTTTTGTTACCGGAGGCCATTAGCTCAACTGGAAAAGGACCCCGGCTATGTGTCAGAGGTCCCTAGTTCGAGTGGCAGTTGGGACGAAACCAATATTACATGCTGTGGTTTCGGGCCTGAGGGGATTAGGGCTTCGACCCGAACCTCTTAGTAATTCAAAAAAAAAGATGCACAACTGGGGTCGATGTAAAGACGATGATGCGATTGTGATCATCAGCCAATTTTAAGCAGATAACTTTGAATGAGTCAATTTTAAAATGACTGCTTGGGAACTAGAAGGTTTTAAAGACGACGTTTGTGTCTAAAATGATGTTGACGGTGTTAGCAACATAACACATAATGTTCAAAGATGTTATCATATGAATCATATAGTTTATGTACGGTCTCAGTATATTAACTTTTCTTCTTCATCAAATTCTCAGTATATTAGTTTTGTGTAGTAGCCATATTGTATTGTTTCCTTTGTGTAGTTGACAATGATTCTTAATATATAATATTTTTGTGTAAAATTTTAGTACTATAGATGGAAAAAAATATTAGGATATCTGAACACTAAATTTAGTTGCTTTTCATTATCAAATTTGATGTACTTGTTCAAATTACTATTACATGGGTTTAAAGTTTTTTTTGTTCTTATAACTCTTTTGGTGACCAAATAATTTATTGGAGAACATTTGAGATTGCACAATGAAATTTTACATGGATAACATATAAGAACATTGTATTTTTTTTATTTCTTATATTGTGTATATTTTTTACATCAAACGGATATTCTAGTACTCAAATATGAAGTGGTTTTGGTAACTAGAGTAGCATCATGCTTAGTGTCGACAATTTCTTTAGTTATGTTGAGAATTTTTGCTATCCACTTGAATCTTAAATTACTGATATCAACTCCTAACAATTGTACCAAAGTTCAAACATGTGGAGTGATGTGGCATATTTTGCATTCCCTAGGTTGCTTCAACTTCCCAAATCCTTCTGTTGTCTTATTAGATTGTCATTTTCCATTGGACAATTTCAGCAAGGCCTCATATGGCCTAAATTTTTTGTTCTACCTAGGCCATAAGAGTTTTTTCTTTGTCGGAAAGCATTTCCTTGGTTGCGGAACAAATTATTTGAAGTATGGGATTATATGAATATAGATGTATAGTGTATGTACATGATCCCTCCTTTCCTTTTACGAAAAAAGGTTGGACAAGACAATCTTTGTTACCGGAGGCCATTAGCTCAACTGGAAAGGACCCCGGCCATCTGTGTCAGAGGTCCCTAGTTCGAGTGGCAGTTGGGACGAAACCAATATTACATGTTTGTGGTTTCGAGCCTGGGGGGATTAGGGCTTCGACCCGAACCTCTTAGTAATTCAAAAAAAAGATGGCACAACTGGGGTCGATGTAAAGACGATGATGCGATTGTGATCATTCAGCCAATTTTAAGCAGAAAACTTTGAATGAGTCAATTTTAAATGACTGCTTGGGAACTAGAAGGTTTTAAGACGACGTTTGTGTCTAAAATGATGTTGACGGTGTTAGCAACATAACACATAATGTTCAAAGATGTTATCATATGAATCATATAGTTTATGTAGCGGTCTCAGTATATTACTTTTCTTCTTCATCAAATTCTCAGTATAATAGTTTGTGTAGTAGCCATATTGTATTGTTTCCTTTGTGTAGTTGACAATGATTCTTAATATATAATATTTTGTTGTGTAAAATTTTAGTACGTATAGATGGAAAAAAAATATCTAGGACATTACTGAACACTAAATTTAGTTGCTTTTCATTATCAAATTTGATGTGACTTGTTCAAATTACTATTACATGGGTTTTAAAGTTTTTTTTGTTCTTATAACTCTTATGGTGACCAAATAATTTATTATGCCACGAGAACATTTGAGATTGCACAATGAAATTTTTACATGGATAACATATAAGAACATTGTATTTTTCTTATTTCTGTATATTGTGTATGTTTTTTACATCAAACGGATATATCTAGTACTCAAATATGAAGTGGTTTTGGTAACTAGAGTAGCATCATCTTAGTGTCGACAGTTCTTAGTTATGTTGAGAATTTTTGCTATCCACTTGAATCTTAAATTACTGATATCACTCCTAACAATTTGTACCAAAGTTCAAAACATGTGAGTGATGTGGTCATATTTTGCATTCCCCTAGGTGCTTCAACTTCCCAAATCCTTCTGTTGTCTATTAGATTGTTCATTTTCCATGGACAATTCAGCAAGGCCTCATATGGCCTAAATTTTTTGTTCTACCTAAGCCATAAGAGTTTTTTCTTGTCGAAAGCATTTCCTTGGTGCGGAACAAATTATTTGAAGTATGGGATTATATGAATATAGATGTATAGTGTATGTACATAATCCCTCCTTTCTTTTACGAAGGAGTTGGACGAGACAATCTTTGTTACCGGAGGCCATTAGCTCAACTGGAAAGGACCCCGATCCCATTGTGTCAGAGGTCCCTAGTTCGTAGTGGCAGTTGGGACGAAACCAATATTACATGCTGTGGTTTCGGGCCTGGGGCGGATTAGGGCTTCGGCCCGAACCTCTTAGAAATTCACCACAATTGGGGTCGATGTAAAGACGATGATGAGATTGTGATCATCGGCCAAATTTTATGCAGATAACTTTGAATGAGTCAATTTTAAAATGACTGCTGGGAAACTAGAAGGTTTTTAAGACGACGTTCGTGTCTAAATGATGTTGACCGGTGTTAGCAACATAACACATAATGTTCAAAGATGTATCATATGAATCATATAGTTTATGTAGGTCTTAGTATATTACTTTTCTTCTTCATCAAATTCTCAGTATATTAGTTTTGTGTAGTAGCCATATTGTATTGTTTCCTTTGTGTAGTTGACAATGATTCTTAATATATAATATTTTTGTGTAAATTTTAGTACTATAGATGGAAAAAAATATTAGGACATCTGAACACTAAATTTAGTTGCTTTTCATTATCAAATTTGATGTACTTGTTGGAATTACTATTACTAAGGGTTTAAAGTTTTGTTTGTTTTTATGACTCTTTTGGTGACCAAATAAATTATTGGAGAACATTTGAGATTGCACAATGAAATTTTTACATGGATAATATACAAGAACATTTATTTTGTTTTTTATTTCTTATATTGTGTATGTTTTTTTACATCAAACGGATATTCTAATACTCAAATATGAAGTGGTTTTGGTAACTAGCGTAGCATCATCTTAGTGTCGACATTTTCTTTAGTTATGTTGAGAATTTTTGCTATCCACCTGAATCTTAAATCACTGATATCAACTCCTAACAATTTGTACCAAAGTTCAAACTTGTGGAGTGATGTGGCATATTTTGCATTCCCTAAGTGCTTCAACTTCCCAAATCCTTCCCTTGTCTTATTAGATTGTCATTTTCCATTGGAAAATTTCAGCAAGGCCTCATATGGCCTAAATTTTTCGTTCTATCTAAGGCCGTAAGAGTTTTTGCTTTGTCGAAAGCATTTTCCTTGGTTGCGGAACAAAATTATTTGAATTATGGGATTATATGAATATAGATGTATAGTGTATGTACGTAATCCCTCCTTTCTTTTACGAAGGAGGTTGGACGAGACAATCTTTTGTTACCGGAGGCCATTAGCTCAAACTAGAAAGGACCCGTCCATTGTGTCAGAGGTCCTAAGTTCGAGTGGCAAATGGGACGAAACCAATATTACATGTTGTGGTTTCGGCCTGGGGGATTAGGGTTTCGGCCCGAACCTCCTAGTAATTCAAAAAAAAAGATGCACAACTGGGGTCGATGTAAAGACGATGATGAGATTGTGATCATCGGCCAATTTTAAGCAGATAACTTTGAATGAGTCAATTTTAAAATGACTGCTTGGGAACTAGAAGTTTTAAGACGACGTTCGTGTCTCGAGTTCTCTTTTTTTTTGTTTAGGTAGGCTGAGTACGCTTGAATGTGTGATGATTGTTTCTCTGTTTTGCGAGAGATTTAATCAATTTGCAAGTTCTGCATGTAAAGGAACAATAGAACGAGGTAGAGAAAATCTTCTAAAACTTAATTTCACTAGACTAACAACCTATATTCTAAGTTCCCTATAGCTCAAGGCAATCTCCTAGGCATTTTTTTCTCCCCAAAGTACTTTCCTACGAAAATTCCAAGTCTATTATAAAATTTCCTGAGTCGACCATAGCTTAACTTTTAAAGGTTTAGGTTCATCTCTTTTCTATTTTCCTATTCTTATCCTCATGTTTGTCTACTCCTCTTCGGATAATAAACAAATCAAATATTTTTGGGTTTCTCCACTTTGTTGTCGCATTTAGGCTTAGCTCATTTTGAGGTATAATTTTTCGATCCCAATCATCCCATCTGAGTTTCAGTTTTTTTTTGTTCTTCTGAACCTCTGGTTTTAGGAAAATGATTAAGTTCATTTATATTTTTTTCGAAAAATATATTAGGTGTTTAGGAATAGCCGTTTTCGACTAAATGTTGCGAAATTCATAAAGCTTGATTATTGTATTGTTCGGCTGTCAACGAAACTTTTAAAGAATATCAAAGCATGCATGATATTGAAATCCTCAAAGTTTGGTTTTCATCTTGTTCGTACCATCGGTTTCACATAAATGATTAAGTGCACTTTGTATATCGTTAAAATCTCAATCGAATGTTTATGAGTAGTTGTTTTTGACTCAAAATGGTAGAATTTTCAAAAGTTGATTAAGTATTTTGTAAAAACAAAACTTTTTATGAAAGCTTCACACAACAAGGAAGCAAGCAACTATTCGAGGAAAGAGTGAAGTGGTTGAGGAAAAGAGCAACATATGTGAGTGAGGTCATGACGCCATGTGGGTGAGGTGCTAGCTCCATGGGGCAAAACTGGTCTAGCTCTTCTCATCTTCATTTATTTTCCTTTAATCATTTTGTAAAATCTTCTTTGATTTTCTGAAGATTATTTCGTAAAACGTTGAGTTTCGTATATTTTTACGAAAGTTGTTTCATATAAAATTTTAAGTTTACTTTATGAGATTTCTTTCGTAAATGTTGTCCAGATTATTCTAAAAATCAGTTTCGTAAAATGATGTCAAAATTATTTTACAAAGGTTGTTTTCTTTAAATGTTATCCAGTTTAATTTTTTGAAAACTGTTTTGTAAACGTGGTCGACATAATTCTATGAAATCTGTTTTGTAAAATTTTGTCGTGTTTTATGTTACGAAGACTGTTTCGCATAGTGTTTTCGAGTTTAATTTTACAGGATCTGTCTCCTAAAACGTTGTCGATTTTAATTTTGCAAACACCATTTCATAAAACGTTGCTGTGATTATTCTACGAATTTATTTTCATAAATTGTTGTCGAGTTTTATTTTACGAAGAATGTATTGTAAAATGTTATCCAGTTAAAATTTTACGTAAGCTATTTTGTAAAACGTTGTCGAGTTTTTTTTGCAAAAACCACTCGGTAAACGTTGTCAAAGATGTTTTGTAAAATGTTGTTGAACTTTGTTTTACAAAGGCTATTTCAGAAAAAAAAACTATTATCAAACATCTACATTAAATATAATATATTATACTCTATATGTAAATTAAAAACATAAAAAATATACATGGTTTTTTATATAAAATCAGCGATTTATGAGTTTAAAGTTTAACATAAATTATATCAAACATCCGCACAGAGACGCTGATCAAATTCTAGTTTTAAGTTAAAATCCAATGATGAAACTCAAATTTTAAGAATGAAACCTCTGTTTTTAGTGCTACTTATTATATTGTTGCATCAAACATGAACAATAGTCAATAAAAAACACACGAATAATATGTCACACTGTAGAAACCTAAACTTACTAGATGTTTTCATGCACCATGTACAAAAATATATTTTTAAAATTTAAATTATATTTAGAAATGGAATTTTATTAATTTTAATATTTTATTATTTTCTTTCAATATTTAATTTTAATTGTAATTCAATTATATGTAAAAATTAAGATAAAATAAATTATTTTTATTTAGATTTTATATTTAATAATATATATGTATATACTCCCTCCGTTTTTAAATACTTGAAGTTTTAGGATAGTACACGGATATTAAGAAACTTGATTTTTAATTTAAAATGTGTAATTAAAATGTAGATTAAAATCTATTAACCAATTAAAAATAAATTAAAATATATTATTGGTTACACAGTTTTTGATAAAGTTAAAAATTGCATTTAAATATGAAAACACAATCTACTTTATAACATCAAAACTTCCTTAAAAATCATGTATTTTGAAACGGAAGGAGTATTTAAAATTACATATGAAAAGAAATATATTTAAAATTATAATCTTGGAAAGAATTTTTATCTATTTTTGTTAAATATATTAAATCAATTTATTTTAAAATTAAGGGAATTTGTTTTAGGTATACAGCTATCATAAAATTAAATAAAAACATTTCTAAAATTTGTAGATATTAAAAATAGTATTGGGGTTAAAAATTTACAATTTAAAAAAACTGCATAAAAATCTGAAGAATTGTTTTAGTAAGAAAAAATAAATTTTATAAATAAATTAATAATATTGCAAAAATGGTAAAATTTAATTATATTTCTATTTCTATTATTATATTATTTAATATTATATTAATGATGATCTAAGAGTTATTACTATATTTTTAAAAAATAATTGAAAATATAAATGGATATTAAATGTAAAATGTTGTGTCACATTTAGTTTTAAGTCATGTCATCATGGTTAGTAAGTCATATCATTATCATTTTTTCCAAAATCATTGTGATGATGAAACATGACAAATCATTCTCAAATAATTTCTAAGAGATATGAAAATGTACGCTTTGGATTTAAATGTCAATCCGCAGTTTTTAGCTACTGAGGGAAGCAGGTCCCCATTATTTTGGAATTAAAATGCTCAATGTGTATTCAGCGTACAAAGGTAGTTACTATTAATAGTATTGATGTGATTACCATTTTGTTGTAGTTGTTACTTTATTTTATTGAACTGACTGAAGAGTTTATTTATCAGTCCATTCAACAATTATATAATTTCACTTCAAGATTATTCACTTTTTATTCTAAACCCATTGGTTTTACAGCAACTGGAGGAAACAAGCAAACTTCGAGTTTTATTCATATATTATTTGGTCGTTGATCTCCCTCCCTGCTTCTCCTGTTATCAGAAAAATACAATTGAGAGCATAATACAAGGTCGTTAGATACATTACTTCTCATGTATAAAGCAATTAACGTTATCGTATGCTCTTACATGGATATAACAACGTCCATATCATCAGTTGCATGAAAGTGTAGGGATGTTGCAGCGCGTGGGAAGCCTAGAGGCAATGCGAAATGTGTTGCAAATGCAGTCGCTCGGCACTGCCTCAAGAGCATTGCAACACTCGGCACTCGGGTTCGTCGTGTCTGCTCCTGGAACAACAAACTCACCACACACGTTCAGTCCACTCAAGTGCGCATTGCAGCTCTGTCCATCCACCACCGTAGCCATCAAGACCACTGCCACCATCACTACCACCTTCATGATTGTGGAAGATTTGGAAGAGCTTGAAACTGATATCATCTTTTTCTTCTTTATCTTTTATGTATTCTAAAAATATATGATTTTGGAAGTGGGACTGTTGTTTGTTAGATATATTTAGGATGCTAGGGGTTTACTTATGTTTATATAGAGTCCAGGACGGTTCGAACGGTATATGTCGAAGAGGGTTTGTGATCATTATTCGTGAGCTACCTAACTGGAGCGATCACGTTAAGCTGTACTTTTTTGTGTGTGTGGGGGCGCGGGGAGTCTAGAGATTATGCATGCTTGTGATTCCTCACTGTATGATATATAAACTGATACATGTACATAGAATAATCTATACATGCTAATACTGTGACATCCATTCCCCGGGTATAGGATTTCCACAGATTTGATACCACACCAATAGTTATATACTTCTACATCTTCTCCAACAACATGCAAAAAGGAGAATTAAGTAAATGTTTTATTCAATGAGGGCGGGTTCTAGAATTTCACAAACCCATCTCAAACAAAGCTACACAGTAAATACAAGTTATAACCTGTTGGAAGTAAGCTTGAAATAACTGAAGAACAAGTAATCCTAATCTCATCGTGGTTTGGTTATTTATAGAGATTAGGAAATATCCTAAATAATGTTAAGTCTATTAAGAATATGAAATTATATCCTTATACAAGAAGTTGCAGACTTGTTGCAACATATGAGGGTTTTGTGTGATTGATTTAAAGTTCTTGAGTTTTTGAGTGATTTTCCCAAGAGATTAATAAGAGAGCAAGTTCTTATTAAACATATTCTACATTCAGTTTTTTTTTTTGAAACTATATTTGGTATCAGAGCAACTAGGTCTTGATCGAAAAGAATGGGAGATATAGTTCCAGCGAAAGCCAAGGAAGGAGGTCCTTCGACCATCACCTGTCCCATGCTCACATCGACGAATTATACCGTGTGGTCTATACGGATTAAGATTCTTCTGAAAGTACATAAAGTTTGGGAAGTCATAGAGAACGAGTCGAACAACAGTGAAAAAAAAACGACATGGCAAATGCCCTTCTCTTCAGTCAATACCCGAGTCTCTTATTCTACAAGTCGGAGACTTGGATACGGCGAAGAAGGTCTGGGACGCGATAAAGTCAAGACATATGGGGGCTGAGCGAGTTCGAGAGGCGAGAGTGCAAACTTTAAAGGCTGAATTCAATAGGTTAAAGATGAAAGATAATGACAAGATCGATGACTTCGTGGGTAAGCTATCGGAGCTTTCATCAAAGTCGTCGGCTTTGGGAGAGAGAATGGGAAGAGTCTGTACTTGTCAAGAAATTTCTGTCGAGCTTGCCACAACACAAGTATATACATATTGTAGCATCATTGGAGCAGTTTCTTGATCTAAAAACAACGAGCTTCGAGGACATCGTGGGTCGTTTAAAGACATACGAGGAGAGAGTGGCCGATGATGAAGATGAAACAACCGATGCACAAACCAAGCTCATGTTTGCAGTGAACGCAGAAACCTCAAGCCACAGACAACTCTTCGAACACGACTCAACGAGACAACAACAAAGGCTGCAGAGGTCATGGACGAGGAAACCGTTTTTACAATAGAGGAATAGGCATGGGTTTTGATCATTGTTATCAACATTCAAACCTTTCTCCTGAGTCTGGTAACACACGCAAATCACCAGGAAAGAAGAGAGAGGGCCGGACTTCACTTTCAAAGGATGATATAGCCTTAAAGGGGGAAGTTCGGAGAGACAGTTTTGTGGAAGTTCACGTGAAGTGATGCACGATCCATGAATGGATCTTATCATTACTGGAAGTGAATGATAAGACTTGATAAAGGTGAACCACCGCCATAGATCATTGATCGGTAAAATCAGGTTTATGGGTTGGATTTGGTCCAAGTACATCCGGATTTCTCCCTTCTACTTTTCAATACTGCTTCTTCTTCTTCTCCTATTCTGTATTTGCGTGAGTAATGATGTGGTTTGGTCACGGAAATGTCTTGATAAGAGCCAAGGTCATATCCAAGTGGAACCAACCACAAACAATGGTTCATGGATGATCAGACGGATGGTCCGATGGGTCTTAGCCATGGTTTGGCTTTCCTTTGTTCTGGCAAGGGGAATTCCGTGGGCTCATTGGGATTATATGGGGATATTTGAGTATGCCCTTGAGTCGCTCCAAGTAGATTAGATCAAGTTCCAATGGATCGGTTTCAGAAATAGTCCCGATTGTGCCAATGAATGGGCGGTTGGGCTGAACGGTTGGAAAGTCCGAAAGGGTACGAGTTGCCAAAGAGTACGATTCGCCAAGGGTCATGAGTTCAAAGATTCATGAGTCACCAAGGCTTGTGAGTTACCAAAGGGTGCAAGTAACCAAGAGGCACGAGGTGCCAAGGGTTGCGAGTACCAAAGGGTACGAGGATCAAAAGGTGTCATCGACCAAAGGGTGCATGTTCCAAAAGGTGTCATTGGATGCAGGTTTTGTCCGGTCCATATGGTTCAGTCCATGACTTGTAATGTTCAGGACATACAAAACCTGCCGTGATCCAAGAGGTACGAACGTGTCTTGATCCAAAAGGTACGAACGTGTCGTGATCCAAAAGGTACGAACGTGTCGTGATCCAAGAGGTACAAACGTATTGTGATCCAAGGGAAGCAAACGGGTCGAGACTGAAAGGGTGCAAACGGTTTGGAAATGAAAGGGTACAAACGGTTTGGGTCTGAAAAGGTAAGAATGATTCGGGATCGAGGAGGTACGAATGGATCGTGACCGAATAGTGTGTTGTTCATGGGAGGCCGTATATGATCTGATCATGGTTGAGAAGGGATGACCTGATCCATAAATGATGGATCAAGGTGTCGGATCTAACCTGATTAATGAATACATCGTTTGCTATGAACAAGTCAGGTCAGTGTCTCGGATATAGGCAATGCCATCCAGGCAAGATGAAGACTCATCAGTTTCTGAGTCATGTGAGGTTGGCTGGATGATTGGCTTAGGCTATGATGGGCTTTGTCAGTCCAGAAAGGGACTTGGTACTATTGCCTATAAGGTGAAACGAGGCTGGATGTTGTATGAGCCGATAAGGGCCAGATGCATATCCTTAACTGATTGAAGACTTCTCAAGGGTTACCTTAGTCTGTGGGGATGGTTGGTTGAATGACTAAGTACCCAAAGGGAGTTGTCTTATGTAGGAATAAGATAAGAAATAAGAAGACACTCAATGAGTCTAATGGTTCATTAGATAAGTAAGTGTAGTTCGGGTCAATGGAGGTCCGATGAGCTACTAAGGCTCCGTGGATGTGGAAAAGGTATGATTAATCAAATACTTAGAAAGTTTAGTTTCTCGTTAGGATGCTGGTGAATGGTTTAGGGGAATGGAACCTCAGATCAGTATGACTTGGTTTGGGTTTGGGATCGACCTTTGAGCTAGTTGGTAGTTGATATAGCTAACAAGGCTGAGGCGATTAAACCGGACAAGTATTATATTGGTTTAGACCAATATGGTATATAGACAGTATTCCGCTGTGCATAAGTTGAAAATATCTAAGCTAGGAAATCGACTAAGGTAGTCGTAAGCTAAGGTCTAAAGATAGCCTCGCTGTTAGGCGAAATTATTAATAAGGGAGAAAAATCTAGAGGTTCGGTCAGAGTATGGACCGAGCGACGTGAGGCTTCGACCGCGGCCTAGTCGGCCGGGTTGGGTCTTACAAGTTGGTATCAGAGCATGCTTACTCATGTTCAGGACAATGCTCAAGAATGTTGAGCTTCGAACCGACATTATTTTCTGAAAAAACTAAGTTGATTCTAAAAACCTTAGTTAGGGTGAGCCAAGAGAGAGTTGAGGTAAGCAGTTATCACGCTTTAGAACGGTGAAGTTCCAAGGTGAAGCTGCTTAGCCAAGATATATAGACGAATGATATATAGAAAGTACTCCGCTGTGCATAAGTTTGAAAATATCTAAGGCTAGGAATCAACTAAGGTAGTCGTAACCTAAGGTCTAAGATAGCCCTCGCTCTTAGGCGAATTATTAATAAGGGAGAAAAATCTAGAGGTTCGGTCTGGGTATGGACCGAGCCAGTGGAGGCTTCAACGCGGCCTATTCGTTGGTTTGGGTCTTACATATAGACTATTTTGATCCAACAACAAAGAGTAGTGGTTAGTAGGGATGTAATATTTGATGGAGCAAAGGCTGGGATTAGACGACAAGCAAAAAAGAAGACAACAAGTGGATCCTTTCAGATTAATATCAGTCAATACGGCAATCATGGAATCGATGATATTATCAACACAACGCCTAACCAAGAAGAAATCGTACCCATTCCTGTACCAAACACAACAATGGAGGATGAAGTCGACAAGAGGATGATGGGGATGAACCAGAGGCCGTGCCAAGACGCTCTCAGAGAGAAAGGAAACAACCCGGTTACTTGGATGATTACATCTTGTTGGATTGAACTTGAAGGAGAAAGGCTGTTGTTAAATATAAACGATGAACCATGGAGCTACCAAGAAGCAAAGGAAAAGAAAGAGTGGAGAGATGTTTGCCAAGATGAGATTAAATCAATAGTGAAGAAAACAGAACGTGGGATTTGGTGGAACTTCCGGCCAGAGCAAAGCGATCCTCGTCAAATGGATATTTAAGATTAAGTGCAACTCTGATGGAAGTATAAACAAGTCAAAGCAAGGTTGGTAGCAAAGGGTTATATACAGCGACACAATATTGATTTTGATGAAGTATTTGCACCGCTGGCTCGCTTTGAAACTGTATGTTTCCTATTTGCTCTTGCGGCAACAAAGGGATGGCAAGTGCATCATTTGGACGTCAAAACTGCGTTTCTACATGGATACCTTAAAGAAGAAGTATACGTGTCTCAGCCAGAAGGTTCGAAGTCACAGGTCAAGAAAATAAAGTCTATAAACTATGAAAGGCTCTCTACGGTCTACGTCAAGCTCCTAGAGCATGTAATGAAAACTAAACAAGGTACTAAGTGAACTAAGGTTCGAAAAATGCTCCAAGAAACCAGCAATGTATCGTAGAGTTGATAAAGAACATCTGCTACTTGTGGCCGTTTACGTTGATGACCTTTTGGTAACTGGTACAAGTCTAGAGATGATTGTTAAGTTCAAGAAAAGAATGGCCACTAAACTCGAGATGCGCGATTTAGGAAAATTGACATACTATCTGGGAATTGAGGTTGATCAGCATAGTGAAGGATTATGTTGAGACAGGAAAGATATGCAAATAAAACCGGAATGCAAGACTGTAATCCAGTCCATGTTCCGTTCGATCCAAGTTTGAAAGTGTCCAAGGCTCATGAGGAATCCAGTGTCGACGAGAAGGATTATAGATACCTTCTCCACACGCGACCTGATCTCTCCTTTGCAGTTGGTGTCATGAGTAGATATATGGCAGGCTCCAAAGACTTCACATGCTGCGGCCATAAAACATATTCTACAGTACTTGAAAGGCTCACTTACCTATGGCTTGACATTTAAACGCGCAGCAGAAGTAAGACTAATCGTCTATAGTGATGCAAGCCACAACGTGGACGAAGATGATGGGCGCAGTACAAAGGGACACGTTTTCTATCTCCTAAACTCGCCTATAACTTGGTGTTCTCGAAAACAAGAAACAGTTTCTCTTTCGTCTTGTGAAGCAGAGTTTATGGCAGCAACTGAAGCAGCAAAGCAAGCTAGTTGGCTCCAGGAACTACTTGTGAAGTCGTAGGGAAGCAATGTGAGAAAGTGGTAGTACTTATTGACAATATATCTGCAATCCGTTGACAAAGAATCCAGTGTTCCATGGGCGAAACAAGCATATACATCGACGATACCACTTCATTCGGCGAGTGTGTTGACAACAATCTAATTGAGGTACAACACATACCAGGGAATGACAAAGAGCAGATATCTTAACTAAAGGACTTGGAAGAATTGGAGCATGATTGGAGTTGAAGACTTGGGATTTCAAGCTTAAGAGGGAGAATGTTGGAAGTGAGCTTGAAATAACTTGAAGAACAAGCAATCCTAATCTCATCGTGGTTTGGTTATTGATAGAGATTAAGAAATATCCTAAATAATGTTAAGTCTATTAAAATAGGAATTATATCTTTATATAAGAAGTTGCAGATTTGTTGCAACATATGAGAGTTTTGTGTGATTGATTTAGAGTTTCTTGAGTTTTGAGTGATTTTCTAAGAGATTAATAAGAGGGAAAGTTCTTATTAAACATATTCTACATTCATTTTGTGAAACTATATAACCTAATACTAGGTAGTGATCCGCGCTGTGCGTAGAGTGAAATAGGTTAAGTAGATTATTATTATATGTTTACTAAATGATTTATCGTAGAACGTTTTCTAAGGAAGAACATACATATTTCTGTTCGGATTCAGTTGATCTAATTGGATTTGGACTTCAGATTTTTAGATTTGGAAATTTTAAATATGATTCGGACATTTACAAATGTTTGGTTTGAATTTGGTTCGAATCATTGCGGGTTCGATTCGAGTTCAAGTTCGGGTACCCATTTTAATCATGTATTTTTTAATAAAATGAAATATACTTAAGTCCTCAAAATCAAAAATAAAAATAATATAAATGATAAAAACTGAATAATGTTAAACTAAATACTTAAATTTACATAAAATTAGTTCAATCTAAATATCTGGATGGAGAATAAATAGATATTTCCGTTTTATTTTTAGATCTTTACCTGTGATTATTTTGATAAATTTTAGATATTTTCATATTTTTGAATTTCTAATAGATATAAAATTTATGATAATTAATATATTTAATTATATAATTGTGATTTAGATATTTGGTATCCAAAATATTTCACTTGGATCGATTCGGGTTTGGTTATCTAGATATTAAAATTTAGATCCATCTGAGTACTTAATTCATTATAGTTTGTGTTTAGTTTTACTTTCAAATCAAGTTCGGTTCGTTTCTTCAGATCCAAATATTTTACCTAGACTTAATTTTTCTACTAATATAAAGGAAACTAGTTGGGCGTCGTGTCAATATTGTTGGGTATGCTGCAAAATTGACGTAATATATAACCAATAACGTTTACTTTCTTATAATTTTTTTCATGATAAATATAATAAAAACACGATACAATCAAGTGAAAGGGGGTTAAGGTTGCATCGAAATAACGTGATCTCTTCACTCAACACCTGATTTTTTTTTTCAATCGATTTCCTCAAATTTTCTTTCATTTTAGAACTTTTCTTATATCTGGTTTTTTTTCTATCAATTTGATTATGTTTCTAATTCGTGGTCTGATATGAAAAAAATCTATAAAGAAAAGTAATACTTGGCTAAAAAAACATCTAATTTGTATGTGGTATTTTTAGCTCAATTTCCTTAATTCATAATCAATCACAATTATTTTTTTTGCCTTCATATATAGAAGCCTCAACCATTGCCAAGTTCGGAAGGTACGGAAGTTTCAATTTCTAAAACATTCTCATTCCAACATCTTAGTTGATGTGAATTTTAGTGATTTTGTAATTTCTTTCTTTCAACAATGATATTCTTCACTAGTTGAGAGAACTTCAATTCACTAATACAAAGGTTAAAATGCAGAAAACTAAAAATGAGTTGATTAAAAAATTAGTGTGTCGACACATTAAATGTGTGGGATGGAGTTAAGAAAATTATTGTGTGAACACAATAATTTTTATATGATTGTGAGACTGTCACGTCAATATTCTAGTTCTTAGATGATTGTGAGGCTGCCACGTGTCAATATCATTCTTGTGCGTTTATTACAAATGTTTCTCTTTTAGTATATAGGGGATAATCTAGCATGCATCAATTAACAAGAATCTCTAAGACCTAGCCCCAAAGTATTATAACAAAGAGAGAAGTTGATGAACGGTCCTGACCTGGATCAGAGATGAACAAGTTGGAGATCTGAAGTAGTTGAAGATCGACATAACATATTTAAAGAACGAGATGACAAACCTTGACCAGATCTGACTAGAAGCGGTCGACGGTGAATGTGAATAGAAGCGAGGCGAGATTGGACTGTATGGCCCGTTGATGGCTCATAGGTGAACATGATCGGTTGAGATCCGGCGTGCCTGCAAAGGTGATAAAGCATTTAGACACTCACTAATTAAGCATACGTTGCAAAACTATACCATAACAAAATGGCATGTAAAATGTAGCAGCTTAGGACTGAATCCATCAAGAACTAGAGAGCTATAACACTAGAAAAAACAAAATTACCTAATCTAAGAAAGTAGAAAAATATTTTGAGACTAGACTATGCAAAATGAAAAAGTCAACAAAAATCAGCTCAAAATCAAACCGACGAAAAATGGAAGAAAGAAAGAATTTTCATTATGGCTATTGACTAGGATGATAAAATACTGACATATGATTCTAACATAATCAACCTTGCTAATTATTGAACATATGATCACTAGTTTAATCTGATCCACTCACAATGGTAATAACTCATTTGTAATTCATTGTCTTTAAGATCAACTTCTCTTGACTAAGCAAGTAAAGCACATTGATTGATTCGTACAAGTATTTCTTCAAACACCTTCTGGGGCATGAACACTGATATATATATATATATATATATATATAATCGGTTCTTAGACATAGTATAAGTCATATTTAGAGGTCTTATATTAGATTTCGAGTCATATTTTAAGATCTTTTTAGGTATATGTACGTTTTGGAGCAAGGTGGAGATCATGGAGTCATTTGGAGCTTAAAGATGAAGAAACCCATACCTATGCAGGAAAACAGAAGTCAAAGCCGAGATTTTGAAGGAGTGTCAATCGACACCTCCTTGGTGTCACTCGACACTGACATGAGTAGATGGGCCGACTCTATGCCGACTCTATTGCCATAATCAAGTTTGGCCCATAAGTTCTACATATTACAAGATTTCCCGCTGACCAACTTTTAGACCTATATAATAGTTTTAACAGCCATTTTAGGATAAGCTTATTATTCTCAAAATTTATGGAGACAAGATCATAAACCCCTTCAGAGATTTGATTGGAACTCCAGTATATCTATCTTTACTTTTAATGCATATTCATTCAATTATCTTTATCTCTTCTTAGTTATGTTGAGTAGTTTACTTGTATATTTAGAGTTTTCTAGGGCTTTGATGAACCTTTAAAATATAGAACTGCTAGGTGTTATGACACTAGATCCTTTACAGGATTGTTCTTGTTTCTTGTTTCTATAATAACAAACTAGAAACCTGATCATTGGATAACTGGGACACACGCGAGCACCGCATAAGCGTCATTTACATGAATCTAATCCTATTGAGCTATGATTATAAATACAATGAGGAAGAGAATGGGAACCTGCAATGATCCTCAGGGTCATCTAAGTAATGCAGCATGTCAAACCACTGACAATCAGGGGCTGTAATCTCTGATCCAGAAGCAGCTACTCTAAAAGATACTAATGCTGAAAATACTGAGGCTGCAACTAACTGAGAATGTTGAGGGTACTCGACGAACGAGACATTGGCTAACTGCAACTGTCCATATCAATACTACGCCAACAGATCTACTATTTCCTCCTACTTTCCATAAAGCACGAGCTTGAGCTGAAGCCATCATACTTTACACTCGTAGGAAAATAGCCTTATCAGGCTCCCACATTAAATCCTAACGGACCATCTGAGAGCGGTTTGGGATTTAGGTATCTGCTTTAAAAGCAAATCGATTCCTTGATAAAACTGCCTACTCGCAAGTAATCTACAAGTACTCACTTCGAAGAGACGCAATAATCGTAAATTGCTTAAGCATTTACCACCATAATCTAACTACCCAATCGAATGGGTTAAACTTGCCATAAAAAGTAATATTCCTGCTCGTAAATGTTTCTTTGATTAAATTTGAAGATCTCGAGGACCCTGAGGAACATATTAATCCGCAATGAGGTTTACATTAAGAGCCTTCATTCTTTGAATCATTGCAAGAGCTCACGTAGAATCAGAATGTCAGCTTATGAAAGGGATGTTGCAAAGCTGTAAAACAGCCAAATGGCCCATTCAACAGTAGAGGGTACAATTACTGTTTTGTACTCATCTTCCAGAGGTCTTCACAGTTAGAAGTTCTTATCTTGAGATGCCCCCCTGAAGTGAGCGATTAAGAGAGAAAAAATTTTCCCCGCCAAACAAATACGTTCCAACATCCACAAGAACCCACTTGATTATAGAAGGCAGTGGCAATCCCTTGAAGTCCAACAATAAAAGATGAAGCGAGAAAGATCTTCATATCGAGAACCGAATAGAAAGATTGAATGATCTGTGTCACTTACAAGTGGGGACCAGTTCAGATAGTTAATTGCTGACTATTCCTTAAGCTGGATATCAAAATACCACGAGCTTGTTTGAGTAAGCATAGTATAATATTTTCTTGAGGATTCAGATCTACCCTCCATACTGATTCTAGTGTAATAAGTTATCGATAGTTTGGAGGTTACTATTATCCCCTCTGTAAACCTTACGTAGCTTTGTGATCACCGTAACAGGTAGCCATCGATTCAAAATCCCTAGTAAAGATCACCAACTCAGTCGACATTTATTCGTTGATGCAGACAGCGACCAATTTTGAAGCCCTTCGTTAAAAGGAAAAAAAAATGTTCTTCTGGATCGAGCTATTATCAGCGGACTAAGTAACAAGCACCCCCTCACCAAGTTTCGGCATCGATAGTGTCTCTTGGCCCTATTACAGAAAGGATCTTAAGAATTGAATGAAATGGGAATCGAGTTTTTTTTCTATTTTCTTAAACGAGCAAAATAGTGAGTTGTTTATTCATGTATAGAATATTTGGCATTTATCGCAGATAAACAATACTGAGCGGAAAATATACACTAGGGAAACTGCTGTCCCAATTTAAGTTCCCTGCGGCTCTATAAGACTAGAGTACAATTATAAATATTTAATTTAGGTTGAGGGCCCGTTTTCTCCTAATAAAACCCATGATTCAAAATATAAACTATATATATAAATTTTTTCGTAAAAGTTTTTTATTGGCGGTTTTTATTGGTGACTTTTTTGGGACCCAGCCTACACCTTATAATACAAGTTTTATTAAACGATATATTGTTTATGTGGTTACGAACAGATAGTGAAGTTCAAAGTGGCCTGACACAACCCACACTCCCCTCAGATAACTTTAGACATTATGCGGAGTCATAGAGCTCCCTATAATATCAAACCTCTTTTCAACAAAGGCTTATACGCCTTTGAGGACAAGGCAAAATCCTCCAGAGTCCAAGCCCTCCCTCGGACGGTGTTGAGTATCAGCCAAAACATAAATTAGCGCGTCTATTTAATTTTAAGTGTTACCCAAGATGCAATATACCAGTTTCTAGTGAGGCCACGTCGAAGGCAGAAAAATTCCTATTTTAATGTGTATGTCCTCCCCGATTCTGATTATATGCTCCGTGATGTCTAGTGGAAATTGTGAATTCCTCCCAGAACTCCCCTACCGATTATCCCTTATAGTAGGTACCATGAGAGCTGTTTATCCGGAGAATCACGTCAGAAATACTGTGGTACTTTTTGTGTAGTCACTTTAGTATTGGATATTTACAGGAACCCATCCGTTTACGCTCGTACTAATTGGAGCGAGCAAATAACGATACTCCCCTTTTGAGCGATCTACACACCCTACCTTAACGTACAGTACAACGCCCCTGGTCAAAATTCAGGACCAATGACCCTCAGCACGGAACAGCAACCTTTGGCGAAAGCGATCGACCGATTGTATACAGACCAATTGGACGAAAATGCGCTTATCAATGCTGCCGTCAACCTCTTTACCCGCGGAGTTTTCTGTGTTCGACATTATCACAAACTAATTACCGCGCGAACACCCGTTCCACGAATATCCCTAAAACGACGCCCAAGTCTAGAAGACAAATAAAACAGACAACACCCTGGGCACCCTAAGACGTAGCTTTTTACTAACCTAGAGCTTTTTGTTTGTTTTGACCAAGGGTTTTAAGTTCTATATTTTAAAAATTTCTCATGCTCTTTCTAGATAAACCCCTTTGAGAACAGGCAGAAGGTGTGCAAGTGTCGCATTGTTAGACTAAACAAAGCCGTGTCCCTATGTCGCTCCTGTATTAGTTCTTATTATATTGTATTTTTGGGCGGACACATTCCAAATAACTACACATTAGGGACGATATTTTATTACTTAACTCAGACCCGAGGAGCACATAAAAAGATACTGATTTATGTTTATTCTATGCATGTCTATTAAAGGACTATATCATTTGTGTTCTTCTGTTCTATTAATCGTTTTAGACGGTAGTCTCGGTAATCAACTAGTCTTTAGAACAGGGGGCTCGACGAGTACTAAAAGGTCGAAATAAGAATCCAATTCACCCATGGTTATTCCATTAGTACTCCCAAATTCTAAAGAGAGAGAGTAGTGATTTGTTAAGACATGTGATGAGAGTAAATAAAGTATCCATCAAGGATTGAGTTATGACTCTTTAAACCTCTCTAGCATTGGTATTTGATAGGGAGTAATCCCTTAACTATATCTAGCACCGAGAAAAGAAGAAGGGACCGCTGTTGAGGAGGATCTTTACCTTGAACGCGCCAGCGTTACAGAAGAGGCTAGGCTTCATATGTTTCCACTATATTATTTCATTCCAGTTGTCAGGCGTATTAGGCGCATTCAGAGGAGTTGCCCATGGAGTCAATAAAAAAGGTTGATGAACTTTGGTACATTTCAAAGTGAAGATTCGTTATTTCATTTGGCAGATGTGGTACTTATAATACGAGAAGACATTTTAGCTGATTCATGCATCGGATACTTTCTGGTTTCACAGACTCGCATTCACAACCATTTCAGCCTTAGCCGTCAAATTCCGATGGCGTCTCTTCCCTTTGCTCGATACGAGAGTTGTAGTTAAAAGGGTTCAGATTAGTTACATATTTTGAGTTCTAGTATATTTAATTTCCGCGCTTGCTATCCACTTTAATCCATTAGGCTTGAAACCCTAGATCTAGTGATATCTACGATTTGCATTTATCAAGTTAGTTTATTAAGGAATCTTTTCATATTTTACATTATTAGAATATTTCCATATTTGCATTATTAATAATATTTCATACTGCAATCTCTACTTCCTTTGAAAGGATATTTTATTAACTGATTGTTTGCACCAAATATATATTATTTACCTAGGCCTAATCTTTAGAAATAAGAGAATCTATTGTGTGCCATTGCTCTTTCTGTTCATTCGATCCCTAAGTTCTTACACCCATAGGATCTCGTTGTTATTGGTGCAAGGCTAAGATGAAGAAAAATTGATTTGAGGCGTGTGTATTTATATGAGATAGTTTATAGTGTTAGATTTTGATTTAGTTAAGTGTGCTTTGTGTCAGGAATCATATACAACAATATACCCTTGCTAGAACATAAAAACCACACAGTGAATTTTTCTTTCTAGTCAGACGAATGCACTAGGTGTTAGAATCAGCAAGAGGTTCTTCAGTGATGATCATGAAATTGGCCGATGAAAAAAGTCAGCAAGGGTTGGTTACAGACAAGACACCTCCCAGTTTGATCGTGCGTTTGCATAGTGGAACCCGTTCTCGGACTGTCGGACAGCGCATAAGTTAACTTCTGCTCAAGATAAATCCCCAGGATACTCCCGTTGCAGAGGAGCGTGGTCGAGCACACTGACTGGGCAAGTATTGGCTCGATTCAGACCAACAATAGCGTGTGCGTAGCTGTCAGAAACAACAAGACCATCACTCTCATCAAACGCTCCTTGGTTCTCTGGCTTTCTTTCTTTAAAACCCGACCTCATGTTCCCCGATCTTTGTACTTCCCTACCCCTATGTCAGTGAATCTGCGCTGTGTCTTATTTCTCTTGCGTTCTCTCCTCAATAACTAGGGCTTGCAACGCTAGTTCCCTGAAATATTTTTTGCGTCAAGAGTTGAGTTCTTTTTGTTAATTCCGTCGAACCAGAGGAGGACCTTTCATTCCAATCAATGTATTTCATGCTCTTGTGAGAAGTGATGCCTATGTATTCGTATGCTTTACTATATACTAGATAAACCATTTTCTTCAGCGCGCTCGATCATTATTAGTGATTCTACTACATTATGAAGATAATACAGCGAACTTTGACAAAAAGTAAAAGATATCCCCATTTATTAATGATAACATTTGTATTTATCT